>MU883226.1:0-20385 GCA_036418205.1 Ostertagia ostertagi
GCTAAGGGATGGAGATTAAGATGTTTCATGGATCGGCTTCGTGGGAAAACGTGAAAGGGAGACCCACTTCCCCCCCCCCCTTCCCCCCCCCAAATTAAAATATTTGGTGTCACGGAAGCCGGAAGCACAGGTCTGACGGAAATCCACCAGGCTGGGATGAAGAAGAATGATGAAGTTGTTCTTATCATGTTGTAAGCACTCGCCAAAAACATTCTGTTCTAGAATTAGTTGCAGACAAGAAATCGCGGACACATGGTGACTGAAGAGCAAGTGTGCATCCGAAAAAGCTCACGGCAGCCGACTAGCGATGAAAAGCCGTTGTAAACCTCATAAGGTTGTAAACTTGAAGAAAACAGATTGCGTGCTTAAGAAATATTGAAGAGATTAAAGCCGAAGTTTACGATTAGAATGCAGGCCGTTAGAATGAAGGTGGGAGGGATCGATGCCGGCATGAAGGAAAAACCATGAGAAACTGCCCAGAAACTAGGTACCGGACAGGAGGCCCGTCGCGCGGGCAGAGTCAACGGACGAGTTGCACTGAGTTTCGCGTCAAGTCGAATGGAATGTGCTATCGCACGCCTTACATCGCAACACGCGCTGCGACTTGTCCGCCGATTCTGCCTTCCCGCCGCGCGACGGGCTTCCTGTCAGGTACCCCCAGAAACCTTGCTCGGTTTGATTTCCGCAATGATGCAACTCTCATCGTGCTGCCCTCTTCATCGCTAGGGCTCTCTCTGCAAGGCGCCTCGAGACGTGCGGCGGGTGGTTAGCCAGTCGGTGGGCGTGCCGCGTCGATAGCGCCGCGGGATGGCCATGGTCGCCGGGGCATATCCTTCGCTGCGAATTGCGTGTCGGTCCGCATCCTTACAGGATCCACCTGTCCTCCTACTAGGTAAGTTTCCACCTCTTCTGCCTTCGACCTTATTCTGGAATCGTTCTTCAGGGTAAGGAATTTAGGAGCAACGGGGTCCATTTTGTCTCTGGTGCAGTAGATGATACGAGTTGTCCATTTGCCTGAGCTGCAGTGATCTGAATGACGTAGCCCGGCCGTTGATACTTCGCGAAGACACAGATGGGCGCACCGCGCAAATGCAGACAAGACAACGTATGACTAGAGCGTGTGTTGTAAGTGACGGCTGCACCAGCGTTAATGGTGAAGTACAAGCAGCGCGACACTCGGCTGCTACCCATAAAAAAGTTTTATGCGAATAGCCGCTTGTAACCAAGTATAAACACGGCTCCAGAGCGGAATTTTCAGACGTGTGCGTTATGCGAGGCCACTTGCGACTCTGCCACCTTCTCCCACGTGTTTTTATACCACTGGACAATAGAGGCGTAGTGATCCTATCCCAGAAGTCCCATCTACCCAAATTCGCGCTCTACAGTTGGTGCGACAAAAAAACATACATTAACATATCTTATAAAATGGATGTTGAAGGTAAGGCCCAGGATCGAATAGATGGTGTAATCTCATTTGGATATGAAATTTGGGATGCGAAGTGGACGGCAGGCGGATATGAAGGAAAGAAACTCGTGAAAAAACACAGAAAATACGAACCTGTTCCCTTCACTCTGTGGGAAAGTCTAATGTGAGAGCCAAGCCAGCGGAAAAAGACAATGTGGGTCGCGTGGAGGGAAAAGAAACCCGAGCCGAGAGAGCATAGCACATCAAGAATGCGACACAGTGGTATGTCGGAGCGGGGGTGGAATGTAAAGGCCCACAGGAACGTGCGAGGATCCAACTCCTGAGCTTTTAGCATTTAAAAGCGTGAAGTGGCGCGCTGGTAGGATGTGTGAGAAACCCTTTATCAGGGCTTTCAACTGAGTGCTGAAGACCTTTAATGATTAGCACAAAAGCCCCTTTGCATGAATGTTTTTGATATTTGAAAAAGAGTTCTGGGAATGACGACCTTTAGTACACTTGGTGTTTGACGAAAAGCTTATAAATGCCCCTGCTACTATCTTGCTTATAATTACTTTTGTCTACATGCTCGACATTCTAGAAAGTAAGTAAATATTTTGCCTGGACCCCTAGTCGTTGTTTTTATCTACACAGGGACCCTTTTTTGATAACTTTTGAGCTCCTCTGCCCGATACAGAAGGAATAGGTGTTCACGAAAGGCTCCACACACTGGTGTAGCTGTAAATTGAATCTGCTTTTTGGCTGAGATCAGACCGGAGCTTCCAGGTGAAGGTTTAGGAACATATTTGAACTTGACTTCTTTGCTCCCCACCCTTTTAAATAAATTTAAACAAGTTTGAAGATTAATAAACAAAATGGATAAGTTTGATTCAACTTGTTTCTATATTAAACATAATAATTTCATTGTTTTATTGACCGTTGTTCTAACACCGCAGTTTGCGTTGAGAATGTTTCACAATTACTGCTGAGTTATACAGGGGGGGCAAAAAAAAAAAGACATTTTGCCTATGTCGGACTTCGGCTCCTTTTTTCTTCGCAGAGATTGCCGGCGTTGACGGGAGTTCCTCAGCAGAGTATTCCCTAAGTGTCCCTCTATAAGTGAACGCAGGCCCTCCTTCACTGCCCTCACCGTCTTCAGAATATGACGTCATCTGTCACCGTCGTCTGGCTCAAGGAGGATGAGTCTATGCAAGAGCTTTATACCTGAACTTCCTTAACGCTCGATTTAATGTTGGATAGCTTTTCTAGAGACTTAGCTACCATGATTGGAAATCCCCTCGTGATAAACTAGCTTCCTGTAAGGTCGTTATTGTAAGTCCTTGCGCTAGCTTTTTAGTTAAAGTCGTTATGGTACACGATCCTTCGAAGACCCCATTGAGCTCGACCAGTGCACCATGTTTCCAGGGCAAATTCTTCTGATGCCGTCCACGTAGGTGGCCACCATAAAGATTTTCTTATAGAATGGAATGCGCTCTTTAATAATAAGTTGGAACCATTCGGTCTGAATTGAGCAAAATGTGCTTAAATCCATCTGGAAGTGGAGACAAATAACTTCGTATAGCATACATTATCGTCCACTAAAGAATCGAACCGCACACTTTCCTAAATTTTAGTAAAGTTTTGTGGGCAAGTTTTTGAGTCAGTGATTTTCCTCACGGGTCCCGGGAAAATTTTGTATGTTGTTTATGAGAATGCCTGTCAACTGCGATTGTTGCGTAGCGCCTTCAGGGGAGCTGTCCACGCAGTGTACGATATAAAAGCATGGTTCTTGTTCTCTGGTCGATTAGCTACCCTGAGAAAAATGCAGCGGTGCGTAAGACGGAACACTACAACTATTGTCGGGACGATTTGCAAAGCGGCCGAGGCGCTCAAAGGACTTAGGAGGCCCTAGAATAGATTGGCGAGCGCTCCAACACCATTTGCGCGCTGAAATAAAAGATGCTATTCTCTTATCTGTGTCTACTGAAGAGAAGGGTTTTTCGGCCTGTTGACAGGTTTTTCCGCTGCTGGTGTCAGTTACGCATATACATAAACCAGTTCGATCACGCAGATCGCCTCAAAGGGGCAGCAGCTCCAAGTGAGCCATTGCGCACTAAGGTTCTCCTATGAGCCGTGCTGGGATAATTAATACTCTCAGGACGGCTGTGTCGTCAACAAGACTTATGTAAACTGCATAGGAGGGTATTTGAGCCTATTTTTGTCGTAAGAGTTCATACGGTAGTGCCCGCGCGAAGAGCTTTCCATGCTTCCCCTTAATCACCAAATAATTGCTGACCGCCCTCCTCCCCGTCAATGTTTTTTGTTGGTCGCCTGACATTCAGTTGTAATCCGTCTGAAAGTGAAGGATGTCTGACGGCGCTAATTGCTTGACGTATGAGCCTGTGGGTTGAACCTCGCACGTATTTGACTTCCACCGAACTTACTTATGCCCTTTTCGGGTTCCTGAATATCACTTGAAGTATTTAGGAACGCGACCAACTTTCGACGTTACGTCGCGCCTATTCCGCCTCGCTTGTCTGCGCCGGAAGGTATTGCAATTTGCCATGGCTCGCGCACCTCTAAGTCGTCATCTGCAATTTCCCAGTCACGAGGAGGTCCAAGCATGGCTGCCAGTCCCAAGAAAAATTTGTCAGCATTAGCATAACTGAGAAAGGTGAGTGGACGGGATTTATCATAGCAGCAGAGGTGAGACTGTTAACCTCACCTATTGTCCGCCTGCGCAGTAGCAAGAACAGTGCCTCCATTCACTATCTTAGCTCACCAACTCGATTCCCTAAAGGCTAACCACTCAGTTCTGCTTTCACCTAGAGATGCTTGGAGGGTACGGGAAAAGAGGTTGCGGCTAATGAAAGTTTGAGAATGCGAATTCGTAAAGCAGGGTGATAAATCGTGTCGATTTCAAGTGAAATTGTTTTGAAATGATCATGCAAATTTGCTATTTGCATATGTGCCTAGTAAAAAACTCCTTCACTGCAGTCGCAGAGAGGTACAGACCGGCCCCCCACCTCCCCAGAAATACAGTTTATTCTCTTTTCACTGTGTTCCATCTCCAATTTTATAATATTCCTGTACGATCAGTAAACAAACAAATTCCTGCAACACGCCACCCTCCCCCCTATTGAGTGAACACGACCATCAGGGATTGCTCATCATGGTTCACGCTAGGCCAAAGGTATTTACAATCCATCAGATCATTGGAGGAAGATGGAAAAATTATTCACAAGAGGAGGCCATTCGAAGCGTTGCTGCAAAAGCAGCACCAAAAGCTGCGGAATTTTATGTAAGGCTATAAAACGAAATGAAATGAAAGAAAGCACAGTAGGCGCGAGCCGCAACAGCTTGCTTAAGCTGTCAACTATTTTTCTTTCGTCGTTCGTTGGCTTTCTGTCGCCGAACGCCGCGTTTTTATTCAGCATGCCACATGTGCGAACACCCGGCACCGACGGGACTTTCGTGAAGTCGTAGGCGTCGGAACGGCGAATTTTGATGAGGTTTCACGCTCATTTTCTTCAGGAAATTGCTTCAGGGGACCAATAGATTAGTCGACTATGCAAAAAGGAACTTGCTTGCTCCGGGCTGAACACCGGCCTGGAAGGGTGAGGAAATAACCTCTCCGCTCTTGCTAGGCTCCTCAAACTATCTAAAGGTTCACATGTATGTTTTTGAGCAGCATATTTCACTTCAAAGGAGAAAAAATGGAGCTATCGCAATATACGGGACCATCCTCAAGGAGGCCCAGGAAGGTTCAGCAACTCTCGGGAAAGTAATAATGGCTCACGCGTCCTAGTAGAGTCTCTTCTCCCCGCCTATGGCTTAGCCCCGCTTATTAACAAAAAGAACGTGTTTAATGCGGTTTCAAATGCACTGCCATCACAAGGCCCCCGTATCTTGCGATTGCGCCGAAAAAACTACTCATGACAAATAATAAATAATATCAAATAATTGTAATGACTTACTCAAAATGAAAAACGTTGCAGTTTGTACATTTTTCTGCACAAAATGCAAGGTAAATTATCAATTAAGGCAAGTTAAATTATTTTTTCAATTCAGACTCTGAACTCGTAAGAGGGATGAAGTTATTGAAAGGGAGTTCCGAGTCGATTTTCTGTCTGAAGCCCACCCAGGACGTTTCCCACCCACGAAGCTATCTCGATGGTAGAAAAAGGTGAAAATCGAGCGGCGAAGAAATCCGTGATGTGTGGGGCAAACTTCAATAGGCAGACTTTCAATTCAGATAAATTCGCCTGAGCGAAATTTGGGCGCAGTTTATCCTGTAGGAAATACGGAGCTCTCCTTTTGACAGCATAGCTGACCTTTCTTGGCACTTTTCCAATATATGTATTGGGTAGATATTGGTGCTATAATGCGAGATTCCGCGGTCGAATAAATCAGCTGCGTTGGGGTTGCAAGAAATTGTATGAAAGAGCCTCCCATAGCGAACGTTACCCACAGTTTTCAACATTAACGACGCGCCTTCGAAAAATACACAGCCTCCACTAAGAGAAACAGAAAGTTCCCGGAGAGAGCAGATGGAGGCTTCCCGGGAGACAAGAAAAACATCCTAAATTGACTTAAACAATCGATACGTCGAAAAATATAGACCAACAGCGGGTCGTTAAAGAAGTTAGCATCGACATTATGAGGGAAACCACGAAAAAGTGACATCTTTTTCGTTTCTATGCTCCATTTGTTTCCGGGAGAGAGCTGTCGGAAATCGGAAAACGAAATATTAAAAGGCTGGCAGGTATAGGAGAGGTGCTCTTGGTGGTGTTTGGTGGTGTGAAAGTGAACGGCATCGAAAAGAGGTGGAGTCATCGAAACTCAAGCCGCCGTTGAGTAAACGTCAATCACCCTCCAAGAAAAACCGGGAAATGTTCACATTCCCATAAAATCCTGTAAAAACATAACTGGTTCTTCGCCAGAAATTCCGCGAGATCTTGCACTATTAAATATTCCGTAGCTGAAGTGGAGAGCCTCTCTTGCTATTAAAAAGAGGGCTTAAACTATGGCGTTTTCGGCGCCGAGCGATCATGGGATGCGTGGGATGCGCCACGCATTCTACTACGATTCGTAGTTGAGTAGTCGTTGGAATGGGTGAATGGCTTACACATTCACTTGTGAGCGGGATCATAGTAGGCTTGAACAGCAGGGTTTACATCCCGGGTTGTTAGAGGGGATCGTGGTGGCGAAAGTTGACGAGTCGTGATGTAGTAGGAGTGCGCGAGGCAGCAGGCCGATTTGAGGGTTCTTCTAGTTTGGGGAATATTCATCAAAAACAGTTTGAAACAGTGCGAAGCTTAATGCACTTGCCCGTTTCTTCTGTGAAGGTATGAATGCTGGCTTGGCTGTAGTGGTGGTGAAGGCAGTAGGGGCGGTACAAGAGCGACCTCTTCATAGAAGAGGCGTTGTGCGTGTTGGAGGGTCGGCGCGAACCCAATGAATAAGGAGACTGTGGTGAAATTTCAGAGTATCGCACACGGTGTATGTTGACCCTGCCTATGTAGCAGTCGATGTTCAAAGCACTGACATGAGAATTGTAGCCCGTAATTTGACTCCAAAAAAATAAGCTTGGCTAGACTGGGCCAGACCGGACTCAGGGGCCACTCCTGTAGTAGCGATTCCTACTGCTGAATGGTCAAATATAGGTTGTAGGACCTCAATGTGTCTTAGAGCTCTCAAATTTCTTCTGTAAAGTGTAACAAAGAAAGGAGGGTCGAGTATTCAACGTTTGAATAATCCCTGTTAAGTATTGTCGTGTCAGCGCCAACTCTTCTTCCACTCAGGAATCTGCCACTCGGCACTGGATGGGATTTGGCACAAACAATGACACGCAGAGGCACTCTGGATGGTCGAGTATTTAATTAAGTTAAAATATAAATAATTACAGTTCAGTGCTTTAGACACGGCAGCCACTCAAATGTCTGGGTATCATTATACCGGCAGGGGCAGCTCCAGGTTGGTTGGACTCGAATGTAACATTCCAGAATTTGAGCTCGGCATCAACCGCGCGTTGTTTATCGCGGCGCACTTGAAGCTACATGTACCCCTCCCTGATTAAGGGCGGTATGAAAATCCATAAAAAAGGGCAATTCACATGAGTAAGGGTGTAGCACTTTTTGCCCCGTACTAGTTTCACCTGAGTTAAATAAAGACCTTGATTTTTTAAACCGGCCTGAATTTGCTGCCTCTGTGTGAATGTGGGACTGAAGTGATGCTGTAGAAAAAGTTTTACGCTCACAACGCCAAATTTCGCCTGGAATCCCGCCCAAGGTGTTTTTTTCCTTCCAACCCACTGCCATAATCTGAAATTTCCTGACTATGCAAGGCGCCTTCAAGGTCAACCAGTCTCTAAACTGCCACCATTGTTCGAACACAAAGTGAGAGCTGAGCTCGAAGGTGTTCCAAACAAGAACATATTTTACTTTTCCAATGTCGGTAAATTGCTACCCTACTCAAAGGAAAGTTCAAGAAGGGAGCATCGCACACCTTCTGGCCTTAAAAACCATTGTATGTGTCGAATCGCTTTCAATCACCGCTACAATCAGAGTGAAGCGAGAAGGCAGGGCATATTCCAAACAGCATTGATCAACGCTAGTGCCTCACACTTGTCCATCGGGCGGATATATGAGTGATTCCCAGCTATTCCTACTTTCACCAGGGTTTGGACCGTGAGCCGTCGGGAGAAAATTCAGGAACTTTCTCACTTCCCCCCCCCCCCCCCCCCAGCTAATCTCGATCAGGGTCAACCCCGTCCGCTGTTTCAACTTCCGAATATTTCGCCATCCTGCTCCTTGACATCTCACTGCCGCCATCAACCTTGGAGGAGAAGTTCCCCAATACGATCCTCCTTCCCCATCCCCTACCACCGCCCTATCCATCATAGCTCTTTCTATAGTATGTGATTCAGACAGACCTGTTGACACAGCCCAAATCCGCCCACTTTGTCCATCCAGGAACAGCCGTGATTTCCTTATGTGAAGCGATGTATTCTTAATTTCGACCGCTTCATGCTTAATTTTTTCGTTCTCGACAAAAATTACCAGAAATCCGTGAAACAGACTCCCTCTCCGAATTCGCCACAGTCCATCCAACTTCCAACTATTGACCCCCTTTCTCCACCTTTTGACCTTCACACACTACTCCAGAAAAGAAAAGCTTAACGAGACCTCTCGTTGGGAACTGCGCATCGCACGGTTGGTCCTGGTCTCCATTGGTCTCTCCCTCCTACCATCACACGTGGGGGCGGTCACCCACGAATACGACACTTCTTCCGAAAATTGCGAATACAACCGCTCCCGTCTGGGTCGACTTCGAAATCGAGCTTTTGAAACCGCCGGGAAAGCGTTTTCTCGGAATCGCATGCCGTAGCGTAATAGCCAGTGTTTATGGTACGCAATGGGGTTAGTCGTCGTAGCGAAGTGGATTTTTATGGAATTTAGTACGAGGGGTGCAATTACAAGGCTAAATACAGCCGTGAGAGAGCGCGAGTGTGCCCAAGCAGGTCCTCCTGACTTTACAGCCTCGTGCTATCTCGTAAACCTATTTCTTCGTTCTTTTGGCAGTGCTCGTTCAGTTTTGTGGGGAATTCCTTAATAATGGTGCGGAATGGGTCATTGGTGGTCGCGTTATGGTACAATTCAGGTTTATAGGTTTCACTTTTATCTTGTGAGAGCACATCAGCCCAAAACTCGGCGTCTGAACAATTTCCTGTTTTGGGTCTGCCCAGGAGAGAACCCTGGCGGGGGACAATCGCAGATCTGGCACTCTTTAGTGCGCCCCGGAGAAATGGTGAGTTCTGAGAAATGCGATAGAGCTTCGCGAATCTTGCTTCAACAGCTTCAGTTTCACCCGTCTGCGGCACGTGGTTGTCTGCCGCCCTCTCATCTGTTACGCTCTCTCGCCCTATACTCTCTCCTCCGCCCTCAGCCTCTTATTGCCTTAGCATAGCCGCATTATAGAGGCAACCAAGTTTTTAACTCAACCGTTTTCTTCGGATTCTCTTCCTTTTCTTCACTGTTGGCCCATTTCTCTCTAATGCTTTCATTTTCATGTTAAAGAACCTGACCAGTTTGATCCTGGGGCATGCCTCTAAATTGACCTTGCACTGGACCCTCCCGAGAATAGGTAATTTACTACGAAGTCAAGTACAAAAGTCAAAAGAATTAAAAGAAACAAGGAAAAATGTGGAAAAAAACGCTGAAAATTAAGTGTTATTATTCAAAAAATCGCGACAGCATGCCATTAAAGCATACTAAAAAGGCTCCTTGCGCGATGTTAGTCGCAAAAAAGCCAAAAAAGTAAATTTCGCTGAGAGTCGATCACGGCGATTTTTTTACCTGTAAAGGCTGCCGGACCATCTTATCCGCTGCACTTTTCACCTTCATCACTATGCGTTAGAGAATCGTTAAAAGATATTGCAAACATGTTTGGGCTCAGGTCTTAGGGCACACATGTATGGCACACATGGGATGTACATTTCGTAAATTGGGCGAATTAGCCCAATGACCCTTCCCGGTAAGATGGCGAGACACTTTGGGCAGAGGAGAGAGTACAGGCGACAGAGAATATCGGCCGAGAGGACGCAGAAATGTGGGGAGTTGGGGTGTGGCTTGGCATAGCCTCAATCGCACGCAATCAGGTAAACAAGGCCCTAGTCCCCTTGCCGAGAGCTTTCAAGTCGCAACTGCGGCACTATCTCTGCAAATGAGCCGAAACCAGAGCCTTTTTATTAGAGGCGGACTGCTTAGCATCGTGCTCGCGGATCATTAAAAAAAGTCTCAGAAGCGGGAAGAGCAGGAGGGAGGCGGGAGGGGCGAAAAGAGGACGGGCAAAAATAATTCAACCCATTCGTGGCAATGGCAGTCACCGGTGGCTGCCACGAAGGTTGCTCACTTGGGACATTGCATCCATCGATGGCAGCCGGGTTTCAAATGGAATTTAGAAAGTTTTTTTTTCTGAAAAGAATCTTCATACCCTTACTCATCTATGCCAGCCCTGGGCAGAGAAAATCTCCTTGTCCGTCCCAAATTTTATGTGCAAGAAAAAATTTCCTGACTCCCTGCTTACTGGGCAATCTGGCGCTGGTCTGAACGGCCAGATCTTGGAAATCCCGCACGGTCATGAATGGGTTAACGTCCATATTTCATAGGGCCCAGGACGGAAGATAAGCTCAAAAAGCGATTTGGCCTTCTTTGCCCTCAATCAAATTTTGAGGGCCGACCGAACAGAGAGCTGGAGTTTCTGCAGAGAGGTTTACTGAAGATGAAGCCTGTCACAGCAATCCATCACAACCTGGTAACATTCATCATCATTGTTTTCCTAGCGCATGGTTTATGAAAATACATTGTTTGACGTCAACCAGTCACTTTTTAGGGGTGTGCCACGCGAGGAGCTCTGTTAAAAAAAACACTTGGCCTTTAAATATGCTTTTCTACTATGCTGTAATTTGCGTGGGATCGGCCCATTGTGATGTCGAGTATTTAATTACCAGATGACTCTAATTGAAAGACAGCTGATCGTGGCCTGGAGAGGCTCTAGCCGGGGCTTGAAATATTGGCCTACGAGTGTCGTACTGGCGCCGTTGCTCATTACGCCCTTTCAAAAAAGGTCTCAAAAATGCGGTGAATGCATACGATGCGGCGAAGTGAGAGGTTCTTTTCATTGCCCTATCTGATCGTAGATAGATTGCGCTTTCTTGAGAGCGATTGCATAAGAGCACTTCAGCTTTTTTATAATCCGCTCTTTGGGTTGCGCCCTCATTCTCTTCCATCAAAATTTTACTGATGTTTTGATTGCGATTTTACCTGCACAATTACCGTTGGGGTCGGCCGATGTACAAGTCGAAGTTTATTCTCTCAGATCCCTCAGTCTTTTACCAGTTGACGAACACCGAGGTGTGATTTGGGGGGGTGCGGGGGGGGCTGTAGGTGAAGCGAAAGTTTTTAGGGGTCAAAGGAAAGGGTCGATTTCGAAGATGTTTCCTTGCATGTTGTAAAGGCTCCTGCTCCTGCGACGAACATAAAACTATGGTCCATTTTTCCTGAATACTTCTGTGAAGCTCCCCAAAAAACAGTAGTGAAGAAATGGTCCAAAGTTCAGTCCGCCGTGGTGACCAAACTTTTTGCAATCCATGTTGGGCCTCCAAGCTTATCCAAGAATTGTCGCCAAATTAGATGACATGTTAATCGACGCTGGTGCATTTAGACACAATTTGGAGGCGCCAACATAAAAAGGTAAAGGATTAAAAGCATTTGACCGTGATCAATCCCGTTTGGGATCGGCACGCATTCTACTCCATTTGTACCATTCGCG
This sequence comes from Ostertagia ostertagi, assembly GCA_036418205.1. Classification (NCBI taxonomy): domain Eukaryota; kingdom Metazoa; phylum Nematoda; class Chromadorea; order Rhabditida; family Trichostrongylidae; genus Ostertagia; species Ostertagia ostertagi. The sequence continues at coordinate 11,735 of MU883226.1, forward strand.
TCCGATGTGGGCAGATCCTTGAATGCGGATGTGCTAGCTGTAGCACATGCACGTCCCTGCGGGGGCAGCGGCCCGATGTTCAAGGTCAGTGTTTTTTATCCTCGCGCAGACAAAGTCTTTCGCGTACCAATTAATGGCGACCCCGGAGGGCACTGGAAAGCGCTGGTTCCTGGCCCGTGCCGCCTGTGCTGATCTCCGCTATCGAACCTCCAGGACTTTTGTATCGCTCGGGACCCTCGCGTGTGACGCGGCGCCACTTTTGTCACTGCACACTGCCTCGCTCTCTGACATGTTAATCGACGCTGCCATTTGGACACAATTTGGAGCCAACATAAATTGCAAAAATTAGACATCACGGAGGATCGAACTTTGGACCATCTCTTCTCCACTATTCTGACCTTCCTAGAAGCGTTCAGGAAAAACGGACCATGGTTTTGTGTTCCTCGCATGAGTCTCTACAAAGTGCAGGAAATCATTTTGGAAAAGCGCTCCATGTCCTGAAAGACCTCCCTTGTTAGTTGGCCCAGACCTTGTACGAGGAAGGATTTGTATTCCGGATAGTTTGCGCGTCTAAGTGGCCGCCCACTTGCTTTCCAGTTTCATTTCGCGTACGAGTTATGCTATAACAAAAAAACTCGCAAGGAGACAGCGATCCAGAAAGTTTTTTTAACTTTTCGCCCTTTTTGGGATGCGGCACGCATTCTACTTCCATTTGTACATTCGTAGTGGCGTTTGAATGCGATGTGGTTCATACAATGACTTGCGGGGGCCAGCCGATGTACAAGTCAGTGTTTTTATCCTCCCAGACAAGTCTGGTACCAATTAACCGACCCCGGAGGGATGGAAGGCTTGGTTGGCCGGGCGACTCACGACCCAGGATTTGATCCCCGGACCGCTCGCGTGGTAAGCGTGCCACTTGCCACTACACCACTTCCGCCCCAACATCCAGAAAAGGTATAAGCAAATCCCCTTCCTCCAGTTTTCCGACAAATTCGCCGCAGGCGAGGTGCGATGGGCACTTGCGGGCTAATTAAAATAGGACCTATTTTTAGGTTCAAATGTGAGGAAATCAATAGTCGCATAACAAAATGCGTTACTGTTTAAGAGAAAATCGTTACTAGCATTTTTTCCTAAATTCTTTGGATGAAAAAAGATCATGCTATTAAGAATGAATGAGAAAGGGTATAAAAGCTCATCAAGGCAAACCTCACTGAAAATATCGGAGGAACTTCGGAGAGTACGCGAGTGGGGAACTCTCGTGAAAGACGGATGGGCGTCATTTAGTGGAGGGACACGATGAGGGAGCGCTTGTGACAAGCTGCCATTTCTACCAGCCTCCTCCAATTCTGATTATCACTTAGTATTGATTGGCTATCAATCAATAATGGAATGGTTCTTTTAGAACCCATCAGGATAATTGAATTGTTTAGATGGTAAGAGACAATCGTTTAAAATGTTGACTCCACCTAAGAGGAAGGTCCTCGTTGTTCAAAACGACCCCACCTCGGTTGCGCCATGCATCTGTCATCTTTAGTTCAAGTTAGAGAACTCTAGAAAACGTTTAAGCCAGAAAGTAGCCTATATAGTAAATAGAGCTCACATTTGGCTTGGATTGCGAAGAATCGACCAAATTACACGGTCCCTGAGGGAAACGCCGCTTAATTGGACGGCGACTAGGACAAAATTTCTTGGTCGTGTAATAAGCTTTCAGTGAGGGAGCGATCTTTTCGCACTCGCAACAGAGTGGGCGTGGCGCAGTGGGTAAGGGTGTCGCTTTCCACCTGCACACTTGAAGTCTCTTTCCCCTAGCCCCACCAAGACTCCTCATCCTCTTCAAAGCTGGTCAGTTGGTAGTAGGGTTGTCCGCGAGAGAAGAACCTCCTTGCCTTTCGGTGTAACCCTGGGCAGGGGTACTCCTCATCCAAATAAATGGCACACCTTCTGGACCCTAAACTGAAGACATGTGCGTGGCGTATCCCTTAGAATGCATACAGGGAGCATATCACTCTCTCATATGCTAACTTGAAGATATTTATAAAATGGAGCCAAATAAATCGATCTAAAATGGGCTGGAAGTCCACAAAGCGGAGGTTATCAGAATTGTCTTGCCTGGTACTGGTACATAGAACTAAACCTGTGAGCAGAACGGAATTGGCACTTTGCCAGTCTTCAAGTGCCTCTTAGTGATTCTAATGGCTCAATAAATCCGTTGGTAATCGTCATTTATGAAACTTCGTCTGAAAAACTTGTCATGAGACCGGATGGTCAGGTTTTGAGGGAATGAAGGAGGACGCAAAGGATGCAGCTCGTTAGAGTGAATGGCATTTGAAGAATTGAACGACGGCAGACCTTCCAGTTAGAAAGCCCATCGGAAAGAGGCATTTTGGCCAAAGAAAGGGGCGTACTCTTTTGTGGAAAGGAGTATTACTGAGCGAATAGAATGATTAAGCGAGTGCGCCACGCCCCAAAGTCGGCTCTAGTGACGACGCATTTTATGCGCACGGGGTCAGTTCCCGGCTCGAATCGCGCCCAGGCCACTTGAGCTTTCCATCCTATTCAGAGATAGGATTAATATCGCACTTGCATGGCAGGGCAAATGCTGGCCTATAACGGAATCTTCCATTGAAAAGGCATGATTCAGCTCACTATGGAGGTCGAGACCCATATTTCACGATAAGCAAGAAAAAAATTGTGTGTTTTCGTCAGCAATTCGAAAACCGGAAGAACTGTTGCGCGTTCAAATTCCCGCCGGACATCTTCCACAAATGTTGGTTACGGAAACGTTTTTTACTTTGATCACGGATGCTTTGCGCTGAGAGTACTTTTCTCGCGTTTCACCTATAGGATATGACTTTCTTTTACGTATGCATATATTCTATAGGGCGGAAGTGGTGTAGTGACAAGTGGCGCGCTTACCACGCGAGCGGTCCGGGGATCAAATCCTGGGTCGTGAGTCGCCCGGGCCAACCAAGCCTTCCATCCCTCCGGGGTCGGTTAATTGGTACCAGACTTGTCTGGGAGGATAAAAACACTGACTTGAACATCGGCTGGCCCCCGCAAGTCATTGTATAGGCCACATCGCATTCAAATGCCACTGCGAATGTACAAATGGAAGTAGAATGCGTGCCGCATCCCAAAAAGGGATTGATCAACGGCAAATGCTTTATCCTTTTATCCTTTATATCGTATCGATCGTTAGTCTATTCTTACGAAGTCTTAAGCTTTCAACCGATGCTTTTTCAATGGGCCTCGCCTGCATACTGGGGGCTGGCCCGAGCGCACTCCTGACATGCGTTTCTCTGTGTCTCCGCCCGACCTACCCGCGATCGTCCTCAGAATGTGAGTTCGCAGGTTGTTTCTCTTCGACAAAGTGAATTTTCTTGGGTGAAACTTTGTGCGTTACCTCTAGTGACCACTAACGTCACAACCTAGGACGACTTCAGGTGGAGACTTCTTTTTGGGATAGGATATAACTGCTGCCCGAAGATTGCCCAGACGCGTTCTCCTTCTCCGGCTCTGAGAGGGGATGGAAAGCCTTTTACAGAGGCTGCTCTACCGCTTTCATTTCTTCACGCCCGCAAAATCCTGATATCTGCGCTCTCTCATCCATGGTACTCCATCGCCTATGCTCTCTCCTCCTTCTAGTTCTCTCATTACCTCAGCAAAAATATGCAAGCCCTCACCTTTATTGTTTTCGATGCATTCTTTCTTTTTCACTGCTGGCCCACTTTACTGCGATGTTTTCATTTTCGCATGTAGGATCGACACCAGTTTGATCCTGGTACGTGCATTTAGCGCTCTTCTGTATCGGATTTTTAGTACATTTGGAAGCAGCACCCAGGCGTGAGAGAAATCACTGTATGGTGGGTTTCTCTCAGCACCGTTAAATCGGGAATCTTCAGCAGTTACTACAAATAGATACTCTCTTTTCTATAACCGTGCATGCACTAATTGCAGACCCAACAGCACCCCTACTGACGGTCTCGGAGAAGCAATATTGCCTTGTGCTTTCTGTTGCTTTCTGATCGCATTTGGCAATATTACTTGGAAATTTCGGGACGCGTTCAGAGATTTGATAATATTTCAAGCGATCAATGTTATGGCTCAATTTTCTTTTTCCAACTTTTCAAATTAGAATTCTTTGGTTAATTTATAAACCGCCTTGAACGTTCGAACGGCGTAGAAGAAGGGTTACCTTACTGAACCGACGCATTCTCTCAAGAAGCAAGGCAGATGTAGCAAGAGGGACGCTCGTCCTGGAGAACCTGCGAAGCCAATATCACTTACGGGTAGAAATCGAGTAGAAATAGTCCCGTCTAGTAAATTAGATCGACTCTTGGTTTATAATTAGTACTTGAGAAATATTGTAGTTGTGAGTAGATATAGCCGCTGAAGGTTTCGTGGGAAACTACAATTATTGCTCCCGAGTGAACAGAGCTGAATAGTGAAATCTTGGTAGTGAAGGAGAATTACAGATTCCGGTGCTTCCTAGATCCTAGAAAACGAGCATAGGAACCGAGGAAGCAATGTGGAGAGAACGAAAAGCGAGTGACTGCGAAACGGCGGCTGGCTGGCCTAATCTTGACAGATGATCTAAATCAGAGCCCAGTTTTTCATAACGGTAAGCCCCTTTATCTTGCCACGTCGTCTCGATGTGCTAAACATTCTTTACTCTACTGGCGACCGAAAAAGTCGAAACGCGAAGGAATTCATCAGCGGGGCTGGAGTATCTCTGAGCTGAGGCAAAGGTGGAAATAGTCCAATGGCTGAATATTCCGAAGCAGCACCAGGCGATGGTTACACATGTATCGTCCTTATCCTGCCAAGTTTCTGTCCCTATGACATCGGTGGAGAAAGGAGAAAGACGTCCAGGAAGACGAGAAGCGCTGTTTCTCAGAAAGTTTCGCTCCATTACATTGACATTCAAATGCCTCCTCGGCTCCAAATCCAGCGTTCAAGGGCCGCGTAACCTGAAAACTCGCCAGTTCTTGCCAAGCGAGGATCTTTATGTTAGTTTATAAGAAATGAAACCGAATCAATAAAGGAGGCTTGAAGGCAGGGCCCAGGATCAAACTGCTTAGGTTCTTCGCAAAAAAAATGAAAGTATTAGTGCAAAATGGACCGGCAGTGAAAAAGATAAAGGACAGTGATCACGATAAGGTAGTGAAGCGCGATCGGCGGGGAAGCATACACCACAAGATAATTAACTCGTTTCAGGAAGCGAGATATGGCGCTCCTCATGACAAAGGTGACGCTGTTCTGAGTAGGACTTGAAGCACTCGCCCCCAAAAAAGCGATCCGCCCACTAGCTTTAGTTGGTGATTTGGACGAGCTGCGTTGCCAGCAGCGGCACAACTGGAGCAACTCGATTGGCCGTGGTTGCATGCTGCCACCAAACGCATTGCCGTGAACTCGTTCATACGTCCGATTTCTGAGCTGTTACCTGTTCATGAGTGAAAAAGAACGGCCAAAAAGGGGGTCCCGTTTTGCGTTTTCTTGACGGATTTCTCAGCTTTTTTCGCCACTGCGTGCCATAGAAGCACCATCACGGTCTCTTTTGAACCCTTCTCGAATCTATCGTTAATCGCTGCCTTCCAACATGACGATTGCTCATTTCCTAAAGGGGCTGTGCTGAGGCAATTAGAGACTAGAGCGCTGCAGAGGAGGGCGAGAGGGGTGGAGAGCGGTACAGCGAGAGGCGATCTGTGTGGTGGGGAACATTCCGCGCTGCAGCTAATTTTGCGAAGCCTAGCGCCCTTGTCGGTGATATCCATGCACGGGACTGCCCTATCTAAGATGTGTAAAAGAGCTCATCCAGAAACCACGGGATCCTTCACACAAATCGGTAAGTATATGTCACAAAGGATCGAGATTCGACTCCCTAACAGCAATATCCTCTCAAACTTTTTTGCTGTTTCGATATTTCCTATGATAATCTATAGACCACAGACATCTAGTAACAATATATTACCAACGTTGTCTTGAGTGAGCACCACCATCAATAAAGTAATCGACTAATCCAAGTGAGAGCACTATCTAGGTCTAAAACTTTATTTGACAAAAATCAATACCAAGTATTAGATACAAGATCAATCTGAGGATTGAGCCTCAACAATAATTGCTACAAGTGAAACACCGGAAAATCTTCACAGTTTAAACATAGCTTAGGAATAAAAGATCACATAAATCTATCAACAGAAATGAAGTCAAGATAAAAAGCGGAAAGCGTATCATTCAGGCATATTTGAGGAACATTAGATTCCAGCCCAAAACAAGTATCAAGGCTTAACAAATCAAGATACATCTCACAAATTTAAGGCAATTCTCAAGGTCAAAAGACTTCTCTCACAGCAATTGCTAGCCTTGATTACCTAACCGTTCATAGCCTAGTAGACAGCAAGAAGAGGGCAGTCTTAAGATAGAAGCATGCCGAAGGAAAATGGTAACCGTTACCTCTCATTTTCTCACTTTTTGGCGACCATACACTAAATTCATCGAAAAGTCACAACGCAAACGTCCAGTATATTAACCAATCATTTCCTTGAATTATCACTCTCTGTGTCGTAGCTCTCGAATACGCTGTTAATTCGTCTTAATAGAATGACTGAGGGAAAGCGAACGAAGAGAATAATGAGTTCAGTGATGGTAAAGCTTTTGAAAGACTCACAAGAATGCTGGGTTGTGAACAAAACTTTCGCCCCAGACGGGACTCGAACCCAGACCTTTTGCTTACCGGGCAAGTGCGCTACCAGTTACTTACTAGGCGCATTTTCATTATAGATTCATAAAAACAAGCTTTCAGACCACATACTTCCCATTCAAATAATATAGCACCACAAGGATATATGGGGGTCTCTACTACACTACTCTGTAAGCCTCGCCCAAATAATAGGTTCTTATGTTGCCGGACAAATACTGTACCATGAACTGACCAGATGGACTAAGAGTTTACGCCTCAATTATTGCCCATTCCGCGATCTAAACCTCACTAGCGGCTTGATCCCTGCGTATCACCATTGCGCATTCCTCCTAACCATTGCTCTATCTCTGCGCGTGATCATACGGCCATGTGCGTGTTCGTGCGCTTCACTGAGGACCTGATCTTTATATTGTACCGTTCACATAGATACGTAAATCTCAGCACGTTTTCCGCTAAAGTAAACCTGCCAATCGCCTGGCTCGTATGAGCTCTCTGCTTAATTGTATAAAAACTCACAATTAGTACAGGTTGCAATGACAGTAGGTGATTATACAGGTCGTCATTTTCCGGCTGGCGCAACCACTTTAGAAACACGTCCGTCATACCGTCCAAGTCCTGTAAAACTCAAGTACCCATACACATGCTGAGCTTGTTTTAGAAGGGCGCAAACTGTCAATACGATTGAAGATATAGCTTAAAGTGACATGCCATTAAGTCAAATCAATATTTTATCTCAAGAAAACCTCCAAATCAAGCAATCTAAATTCTCTCTCAAAAAAATTACCTTCGGCAAGATTCCTGTATCGTCGATCATGCTCTCCTCTATTGGTTCTTCACGTGGATCATTCAACGTCTTGTCTCCGAGATCAATAAAGTCGTCTGTAATTGCGCACAATTTTGAATTCACAGATTGAAAAGGAGAATGAAGTTGCTAAAAGTCTCTCAGAACACACTGTATGGGCGGACATTGCTCCCTTGTTTAGCCCCCCCCCCCTCTTTAACGTATTATAGGTACAAAAAGAATGCAACTTCAACAGAATCCCGGAAAGCAACTATTATTGGTAATGGTCTAACCCATATATGCGGGTCCCGATTCCTCAGAACCCCGTTTCCCTACATAGGAAGGTTGGCATCCAATAGACAGCTCTTTTCAAATTTTTAGGCTAACTCACCATCGTCATTGTCATCTACGCTTGACCTCTGAGGCTCAGATGTTGATGGTTTCTCAGAAACTGTCGCTGTAGCCTCTTTAGATGCCGTCACCGGCTTCCCTCGTTTTCGTGGATTTTTCGGCTTTGCAAAGCGAGATGACACCGGTGTGCCATCACCAGTCTTCTCAACAACTAGTGGCCGTACAGTCGGTGTGAATGGATCGATCTCTAATATATCTCGCATCACAGAAAGACTGAACTGCTCTCAATACGAGTAAGTCTGGCAGTGACTCACCAGGATGTACTTCTGTGTAGATCTGTTTCAGCATTGCAACCGCTCTTTTCCTACCCATGGGTTTCAAGCCGAATTTGGCCAACTCTCGCTGAAAGCGGCTAAGATTACCCATGAAAACTGAGTGGACCACTTACGAAGGGTTAGGTGAATAAGTACATTACTTCGATATAATCAAGTAGAGTTATCCCCTACCTTCAATTCGTCGTCACTCATGCCGTCATAATTAGGCATTGGCGTAATACCAGAAGTCTTGAGAATCTTCACATTTGAGCCAAACCTGAGAATGCGAGTTATGAAGCTTAGAAACTGGAGCTATTATGCTTAAGAAACGAATAGGAGCTTGCCCCTTCAATAAAGCAGAAGGACCTGAGCAATTTGAAAACCAAAACCCAATAAATATTGAAATCAAACTCACTTCGCCTTCTTCCTGACAGGTTGCACGGGTGTCGTCTGTTGTGACATCGATTGAATCGAGTCTACTGATTCATGTTCCAACGCGATCCTG
>MU883227.1:0-12852 GCA_036418205.1 Ostertagia ostertagi
TGCATTACACTTACCTAGCTTGCCGTTTCCACGAGGGTGGTCGGTATACCCGTGTTTCGAAGTTTCGGTAAGCTCCTATGACCCCTAGTGGCGAGTGGGCATCATAGCCGACTGATGCAGGTCTGTGTTGATGTCCAGGCTTGAGTATGGCGTGGCCAGTGTCTACATAATCCTCATCTCGTGCGGTGGGAAGGTTTGATCGTCCTACCTCGAAATTTGCCCTTGTTAAAGCCTAGACCGTTTTCAAACTCAAGTGCCTATGCCCCTTTACGCTCCTCCTTTACACTAAAACACTGCGAACCGCTTGGCTGACAAGCTCATGCGTCTCTTCTTGTGGCTCGCAGATAGGCTAGTGGACTCAACTCAGGTTGTTGGCTTACTTACTGGTTTTGTTACTGACATTTTTATAGCATCGTTGAAATTTTTAACTTAACATGCTTTACTTTAATTTCACATACTTTGATTTCATGGCGTGTTCAAGCACAAATAAATAAATAAATAAATAAATTATCAAATAGAACTTTTTACAAATAATACCATAATTGTTACTAGCTTTGTCCAAAGGACAGAAAACAAATTTATTTTGATAGTCCATGAGAGTTCTATTGGGAATATCATCGATGTCTTTACTAATTTTATCGTATGTGAGCAAAGGTTTTATTTTTCTATAGTACTGTTCACATAAGAATTTTTTAATTAAGTTTTGCTTTTGTTTATTAATATGGTACTTGTTTTTGAAAAACGTTATAACATCTTGTACTGCTTTACTATATATATTATGGACTTCAACTCTAGTTATGCCTCTATCATTCCTAAATTTAGTGCCTTTCCTGAGAATGTTCCTGAAGTTATCTTCCTCAATTATATCCAAATCACCCGTAATAACGTGGCCATGTTCTTTAGAGATGAAATTTTTAACTTTGTTGTATTGGCAAATACAACTGTTGTTAATTACTTCTTCTATTTTATTGTTGTCTAGGCTTTTAGTATCTTGTTATAATTGAATATTATACTAGATAACGGATTATTGTATTTATAAATCATTCTGATAGGTATGTATTCCTTTTGCTTATTATTCGCTAACACTACCTTTTTAATGTAGTCGGAGTTGAATATTTTATTGAACTGTATTTCATTGAATATCCTGCTAGTAAAATTCATTGTAATGTTATGGAATGTTCTCTTATTGTTATCCTTGTCTTTAACGTTATTGAAATGTAGGTGTGCTAATATGCAGAAAACTATTAGTTTAGTTTTACTATTAACATCTGCAAGGAAACTGTCATTAAGGGAGTATTTGATTAATTTACTAATTTGTTCTTTTTTGAGGGTCTTAATAAGTCTATAATATTCGATTGGTTTAAGTGATCCATTGCTATTGATTATTTGTTCTAATATCTTATCAAAGTTATGCAATCGTTTAGTTTTATTTGTTTTGGATCCTCTATTAGTTCCTCTGTTTCTCCCTCGAGGCCGCATGTCTTGTTGTGTTTGGGATAATTGCTACAAGATGAAAAAGTGGGTGGTTTTCTTGAAGTGTAGATAGGGTTGCTAAACATGGTGGTAATTATTACCATATGCCACCTGTGCGTGCGCTGATGTTTCGTCTCATACCGCGTCCGTGGGTAGCAGTATGGCATAGCATGTACTCAATGTAGGGTGCATACACACAGAAGTTTGATCCAAAATAATTCTTTGGAAAGTCAGTATATCTCTTTATTGTTATTACTTATTGAGTCTAATATAGTAAGAGTAATTCCTTTGTTACAGTTGTAAAAATGATTATACAAAGGCGACTTGATTTTGTGAGTTTTTATATTAGTAAGATGTTCTCCAACTCTTTCTTTTATTTTTCCGTGTTGTCATACCTACGTATTGTATACCACATTCATTGCATGTTAGACAATATATGACATTTTTCGTATTACAATGTGTGTTGACCTCTTTATATGTATTAACATGTAAACCGGTAACATTGGATATTGCTTTTATTGGTGATATTACATACTCTGCATTCCTTGTTACAAACACTACCTTCATTGTTATTACCGAAGTCTTTAATATGGTAATGATTGGTCCCACCCCTTACCTTGGTAAATTGTGTAAAATTGTAATAATTTGAAGCGCTAATTTTTGCATTGTTTTTTGACCTAGGATCTAAGCGCACGAGCGGTCAAACACGTGCACAGAGAGGGTGTCTTCCCGAAGGTTTGGCAGGGCTGCTGCCCAGGGGATGGCTCTCCCTGCATGTTCCTTGCGGAACAACTAGCGCTGGAGGCGCCAAAAATTGACCCCTCCTGCCATTTTTGACTTGTATAACCCCATCAGCGCTAATCCCTATTTTTAGTAAGAGGTATGGCCCTCTTGAATGGCTATTGAATTGTTATGGGATTATCTTAACCCCTGCAAAAAAGAGAGAAAAAAAAGGAAAAAGAAGGAAAAACGCGCGGGTCCCATCAACGAAATTCAAACAAAGAAGGTTGTATGTGATGCGAGGTAAGAAATGTGTTCACTAACGAATAAGTTATGAAATTGATTGATACATACTTAACAAGTAAATTGAATAGGTATGTTACCTGTTAGTGGAGTTGATATCTTATAATTTTGTCCCCATTTGCCAAGTTGCAGCTTCTTGGTGTTCTTTAATATAACGTCCAACAGTAGCCAGTATACCTTGTACTTAAACACACACTGCAAAACAGAACAAGTAGGTGGTACTTCACATCGGCTAACTCAGCATAATTGTATTACGTCGTTTAAAACTCAAGAGTCGCCATATTGTTACAAATAATAGTCTTGAATAAGTGGAAGACGGTGGAAATCCCAAGGTATACTCGATATCCGAAGTTGGGGTAGGTGTGTCACCGGAAGTGACGTGCACTTGATAGAAGTTGCGTGGATAAGCTGTTGCCAGCATACATCGCTGGATATCAGCAAAGCATGCTGGCAACAGCTTATCCACGCAACTTCTATCAAGTGCACGTCACTTCCGGTGACACACCTACCCCAACTTTCGGATATCGACTGTATAAATGGAAGCAAGATAAAAAGTTATCAAGGAATCTCATGTAAGCAGAATAACAACTGATGCTTGTATACGAATTAGCTCGAGTAAATGGTACTAACTACGATTGGAAAAACAACGAATTAGAATGTAGAAATAGTGATACAGTTGAAATACATTAATAAACTACCAATGTCCGAATAGTTCCACATATTTGGTGCATTTACGGACTAACAGTCGTTTTGTCGTGACATTATTTCACTATTGTGTGCAGTTGCAGATAATCTGTCTAACTGTCGTGAGTGATATTTGAATTACGTATCCAATTTCTACATTTGCAGAAAACATTTTAAAAAAAAGGCGTAATAATAACTGCTGTTTATTAGGATGTGTTTTGCAAAGGCTTATGGAATCTGGCAGCTAATTCTATTGGGAGTTTTAGTTCTAATTTGTAAGAAGTTAGAAGTGAGAATCAACTAACATATAGTAAGACATAAAATCGTTACTATCGTGAGTAAGCACTGTATATTTTCAGGATATATTATAATATATAATATATTATTAACTAATAATATAACTATAATATAACTAATAAATAATAATAACTAATATATTATTATATAATATAGTTAGTTGAAGGGTGAATTTTGTGCCCTTCTAAACCCAAGTGAACATCAACAAACAATAACATGGAATTTGCCTGCGCATATAATTCAGTGAAGGCAAAAAAGCAAAAGCAGGTCTAGAAAGATTTAATACTGACCATCCAACAGTAGCAGTCCCCACTCCTGGCTCTCAATGAACTTCATCGCCTCTTCAGCAGCATAGCTACGCTTACCTGCATAAGCCACAATAGAATGAGTACCTATACAAACGGTGGGCTGAAGTTGAACACTGAAAGCAGCAAAAGCTTCAGCAAAGTCAAAAAACGCTATAGTCCCTCACAGCCGGCATCGCGCATGTGGAACGGAATCCTTTGCTTCACGAATTAATCGCACAATTTGCTTGTCGCTAATTGTGGACCACAACTAAAAATACCCGACGAATATCAACAAAGTATGTAAATATCGACCCAATCACATCACTAGTGAATCTTAGTATTTGCTTGTCATTAAATTGCTGAACGCTACTATAAGCTCTTCACCTCTACGGAAGAAACAATTTCAGTCTCAACTTAAATGAGCTCGCCACTGCTCCACAGACACATTAGAATTTGCGAGAAGCAGGCATGATGAACAAGATGCAGGGGCAAGCGTCAGGCGCATTTGTTGACACTTCAACTGAACAACACTTGTGAGTGTCAGTTGACAACCGCAATGATACCAACAAGAGTTTTGCCAGCTCCACAAGAAAGTACAATTACTGCGGATTTAAAGACTTTCATAGCTGAGTATTTCATATAACGGACGATAAGCACTGAGATATACGATTAGGAAACGGAGAAAGGCAGAAAACTAGAGAAAACTCACCTCACCTATTTCCGAACATTTTACTCGCTCTTCTCCTGCTCTTCTCCTGATAGGACGGAAAGTAGTCGATGCCTTCAGATCAATTCCAAGATAGGGGTTCATAGTGTCATTTCGTAAATCGTATTCCGCAAGAAGTGAATACTCCCGCTCAATGCAACGCTTTTGTGCAGTCTCAATACTTTCCTATAAGAGCAACGCATGGATGGGCAAGGCTCCCATTAACATGACTGCAGAAACAGTTAGAAAGTTAGCAGTTAGAAAACAACACAAATAATTTGGAAAGGAATTCATAGGAAATGAATCGCACCAGGACCAGGAACAGAAAGACGTGCATTTTGAAGTAGGTAACGGTTGCAGGTTCAATATTGTTTTGGGGAAATAACAAGTTTTACGTGGGATGGCAAAGAAAATCTGAATGGGTAGGCAAGACAAGAGTGCATAGACTAATTATGGATATCACACCTACCACACGCCAGAAGTTTTTGGGACCCCAATATGTGTGGACGACAATGCAACTTTATCTTATGATTATCACCTGTTTGATTTCAAACGTGAGCAACTGCAGGCTACGAATCTCTGCATCTTGTTCATCATCTCCATCCATTTTACCATAGAGCTCTCCAATATCCTCTGGAACCTAAAGCAGAAGCGGCTCGTATAGAGAAAAGGACAAAATGTTATCAGATATCTAAATAGGCAGGCCAAAAGTAGGCAAAAATTATCAAAGAGACGAAAACCATCCAGCTAGCACTCACATCATCTCCACCTTCAGGCTTTTTCTCTTCTTCTTCCTTCTGTTCTTGAGGAAAATTGATCTTCTCTATTCGAGTCTAAAGCGAATCATAAGGATCATAGTCACAGATCATGAAAGGAACTGGAAAAAACAACATCAGCAATTCTAATTCTACGCTGACGACTGAATCAAATGTCAAGTTATAAGGTTGCAATTCAACGCTTGCATACGCCGAACCATAAAACTTATATACTAGTTAGTGCTGTAGTGTCTGTTGTTCCTACCACGCACCGTGCGCAAAGGAACTTAGCAGTTAGAACGAACCTTAGTTTTCCCAACCGGTTCCTCGTCTTCCAATATAACTGTATGAGTTGACCGTATGAACTTGCCTTTCAACAACTTCTGGATGACCCTGTGTAGCGACAGAATCGTCCCATGGGCCACGGCCAAAAGGGTTAATGTGGACCGCAGCAAATCTGTCGCTCCAATCGACAAGTCTGTTGTTGCCGCGCCCATCCAAAAAGTGCCGCATTACGGCGCCGCGCAAGTAACCGCGCGCGACGGCGCCACTCCCGGACGATTCTGTTGCACGCTCCCCGTTGGAACACAAGGTACTCACTCCATGGGAAATAAGCAGAACTGTGCTGTTGTACAAGAAAGGAGACTTGGACGACATTGGCAACTATCGCCCAATCTGCCTGCTGTCTGTAATCTACAAGCTATTCACTCGAGTCATCCGTAAACAGGGTCGGCAGAGTACTGAAGGACAGCCATGCGAGCATGCAGGGTTTTGCAGAGGGTTCAATACGATCGACCTTATCCGTACGGTTACAAGACTCATTGAAGTTTCATTAGCATACAAGATGCCGCTTCGTCTCACGTCCACCGACTTTTGAAGGAAGGCCTTCGACTCTGTGGAGACAGAAGCGGTCATCGAAGCCTTGGGCAACCAGGGCGTTCCTACTCAGTACATCAGGATTCTCGTGAGCTCTACAGCAACTTTACGACCAGAATCTCACCATTCTACAAGGAGGTCATCATCGACGTCAAGAGAGGGGTTCGACAGGGCGACACCATCTCGCCCAAACTCTTCAGCGCCGCTCTCGAGAACGTCATGCGTCAACTGGAATGAGAAAGACCTCTGCGTTTGCCTCCTATTTTCATAGCCATGACTTCGAAGAAGACTAGTAGAGTTTACGTAATAACTTACACTTAACAGAAAATACTAGATGTTCTTTCCCTGGTAAACCATCCTCCGGAAGTACTTTCAATGTCCAGCCTCAAAGAGGAAGCACGTGGAATTGCTTCATTCATGAACGCATTACGCGTTTGTTTTGAATCGGCAATTGAGACCACTATAATCCCCTGTCATTCTATGCATTGCCATCCAATCCGCTGTAAAAAAGTTTTTAAACATTCGGTGTTGCCATAGTAACTCAAAATTCAGGCATGAAACCGAGAGACGCGGCCGCGCTCACAAAAGTCTGGTAGATGCCCAAAATCACGATATCTTACAGTATCTTAGTGAATAGAGTGAATGTGCTGTAATGGTGGACTCGTACGAGCGAGCGCTTGAAATACCGATAAAAGGGTATTGAAAATTCAAATGCACGAATGAGCGCCGGCGGGGCCGTTCACATCTACCGGACACTCTTTCTTCATCCTTCTTTGGCGTTTATCTACCTATGCGAAGTCCTGGTTATCTTGCTGTATCCGCCAATTTTTCGCTGGCGGGGTGAGCTCAGGGGGCCCGTGGCGCCCCTCGGTTCGGGGGCGGCTTTTCCAAGTAACATATTGACGGCGCTTTCTGATGATGTCCATTCGCGATGTTTGTAGGTACATATTCTCATGTGTGGTAATCCCCGTTCAATTACAAAGACCTCACCTTTTAGGCGCAACATTCCTAGCCAGCGATGTGTTGCGGTTACCAAAGGGATATTTGACTTCAGATAAAACACGTAGAACCCAGCAGTTTCCTGAGATTTCATTGTATTTGGTTCGTCAGACTAATAAATCTTCTCTGTTCGACTCCACTTCAACTGGCGATCAGGATCGACTACGCCGTGCAGCGACATCACCACCAAACGCTGCTCCAACGATGGATGCTGACACTCTACGTGCAGGAGAAGATGCTGCAAGCCGTAATGAAGGAGATGCGAAGGACTATTATCTACGCTTTCATCCAGTCTAATGACAGCTCGCACCATCAGCCGAGTTAGTTCAGTCTACTCGCTACTATCCGCACGGCTACCCGAATGCACGCACAACCCGAGAACTGCTGCAACTCAACGCAGATCAAACCCTGCCGCTTGCGCCAGTTTCTCAAACGGCAAAATGTTGGCGCCAGTTTCGCCACCGATAGACACGTTCTTCGCAGCATAATATCTCACAACTCGCGATCGCTCGAGCCGGTCGCGTCCTCCGCCCCAATGACCGCGTGGCTTGAGGATCTCACTAACGCCGTTCGAAGTGCGCAACCGCAGGTTGAAACTCTGGCTTAAATACCGTCGGTTCAGCCAATTTACGAAGATATCATTCACGACCAGGATGGTGCCACTCTCGACGACGCGACAAGTACACGTCTCATTGTATCGAAGCTTGATGCAGCCGCCTACGCACGCTTCACAAACTATATCCTGCCGGAGAGAGCTGCTGAAATTCCTCTCACGAACACTTAGACACTGCAAAGAAACGTTCTGGATCAACAAAACGCCAGTCATCGCACTGTCATACGCCCTACCCCAAAGACTCCAGTGCGACGGCGAAGTTCTGCTCCGCGACTACACAGGACTCGTGAATCGACGTCATGAGATGGCCGAATTCAACGCAATCACGGCTGAACAGATGAAATGTCTCGTCTGGATCTGTGGTTTAGCTGCACCTGAATACGCCGATATATGTACTCAGGCTCTTCGCAAGCTGCCGCTCTCCCCTCGCCTCATTGAAAGTACGAGCAACGCCAATATTTATCCAACGTCGACATGGCTACTGTGCGAATGCGATCGCTTACCGCCGCTTTCAGAAACAGTTGCGTTTCCCGCACCAGGACTTCGAATGCTGTACAAAACAGCCTACCTCAAAACTCAAGGCCGAATCGTGACCCTGTCTTCCGGAAAGCTCCCCCAGTGCTATACGCTGTTCAACCACGAATCACCCAAGAAATCGGTCGCCTGGTAGCTGCAAACGTTTTGACACCGGTCGAACACTCCGAGTGGGCCGCTCCCGTCGTCGTCGTTCAGAAGAAGAATGGAACAATCCGTCTTTGCGCAGACTTCTCTACAGGCCTGAACGACGCCCTCGAGCAGCACCAGCACCCACTTCCGACTCCAGACGATATCTTTGCCAAGCTCAACGGAGGGAAGTACTTCTCTCAACTGGACCTTGGCCGATACCTTCAGATGGAAGTGGATGAAGAATCTCGACCGCTGCTAACAATCAACACACATCGCGGTCTCTATCGCCTCAACCGGTTACCTTGGAGTGAAGGCCGCCCCGGCAATCTTCCAGCAGCAAATGGACACCTTGACTGCTGGATTGGATGGTACTGCCGCGTACCTCGACGACATCATCGTCACTGGGAGGACTATCGATGAGCACAACGCCCGTCCTGGAAGCAGTTTTCAGAAGAATTCAAGACTTTGGATTCCGCCTCCGCTTGGAAAAGTGCTCGCTACTTGCGCACGGAAATTCGCTACCTTGGCTTCATAATCGATGCCGATGGACGACGTCCAGACCCGGCCAAGAATCGAAGCAATCCATAGGATGCCAGTCCCCAAGGACGTCAGCCAACTCAGGGCCTTTCTCGGCTGGTCAACTTCTACGGAACCTTTGTTCGTGAGCTGCACAATCTACGCGCCCCACTGGATGCGCTCACCAAAAAGGATTCCGCCTACACCTGGTCATCAGAATGTCAGTCTTGCTTCGATCGGATCAAGAAGACTCTCAAATCGGACCTCCTTCTCGCGCACTACGATCCTACTCTGCCGCTTATCGTCGCTGCAGATGCTTCCAACTACGGAGTTGGAGCTGTACTCTCGCAGAGATTTCCCGACGGATCCGAAAAGGCTGTATATCATGCTAGTCGCGCCTTGACACCAGCACAGAAGAAGTACAGCCAGATCGAAAAGGAGGCCCTCGCCTTCTCAATCTGGCAGTGCTTCTTTTGTGCTGTGCCCGCCCATCGTTTTTGCTGTTCAAAAATTCCATCGGTTCATACATGGTCGTCACTTTACGCTGAGGACGGACCACAAACCGCTCATTTCTATCTTCGGGAGTCGAAAAGGAGTTCCAATCTACACTCCAACCGCCTTCAGCGGTGTGCAGCTACGCTGCTGAACCAGGGTCAACCCTGCGTTGCGCAAAGAACAACGAGGGGGTCGTATCCACAGACGGGCTGCAAGACGGCTTGAAAAGTGCAGTGTCCGGGAGTGCACTTTCAGCCTCTAATGTTCTCCAGGAGCTCTGCACGCTGTCGGAGAGTCACACAGACATGAGCTCCATGGGAGCATTAAAGCATGCAGAGCACTATAAGTCTCACCATCAGCTTATTATCCTTAATCGACGGCGCTTTTGCTCCGCGGCATAGATCAAGAGTACAATAGACAATAGCCAAAAACTTTGTTACAGTGTAGTGCAAAAACATGGTCTGTCTTCGATGATGAAACATTCCTGAAATCCCGAGGAGAACAAAGTGTAGAGCAGTTCATGGGAAAGTGAAACAAGAGTGCCATATAACAGCACAATACAACTCAATCAGGATACTAACACCTTCTTCAGGAAAACAGAAGACTTCAAAATGCGAGTGCGAACTCTGCCCACAGATAGGTGCACGGCGTATACCCGAGGCGTTTTCCCATAAAAACGCCTCCTCTGTCAGCGGCCGTAAGCAGACAAACTTTCTGAAGAGAGTTTTGATGCTTTCAAATAAAATCTAAGCGAAACAAAGTGTAGCGAATTTGCTGAATTGAGTTCTAGAGACGCCGTAGGAAAATTGAGGCAGAAGAAGGAATTTCAGGAAAATTTCACAGTTGTTATGAAGTACTCTTCGAGTGGATTCCAACAATCTTTACCGCTTCTCATCACATTAAATTTTAAAGGAAGTTATGGGCCTTTGAAGACTGCATAGTCGCGGTCCAGGAAAATGGCTTGAAAAAAATCAAGGTGGAATAAACGGAACAACGGGACTATTTTTTGAGCGAGTGATTATTTCAAAGTTTTAGCACTTATTCGAAAGCTCTAATCCTCTAGTTTCTAATTAGCCTTAGACATCTGCAAAATGTTGAGTATGAAGAAAGTTATTAACGTTTGAATGTCGAAAACTCGCGCCTTCTCAAAAATCGGACCCCAAACCACCCAAGAACGGAACAACGGACTATTTTTTGAAAAAATGATCGCTGGAACTTCAGGTGCTTGTTCGAAAGCTCTAATCTTCTAGTTTCTTTCTAACTAGCCTTAGACATTTGCAAAAAGTTGATTATGAAGAAAGTTATGAATGTTTGAATGTCAAAAACTCGCGTGTGCACAGAAAACGGAACAACGGGACGATTTTTGAAATACTGAACATCCACAACATTTCAAATACTCCTCAGGAAGAAAACTATTTATATTTTTAAAATTTTGGTGTCCGATTTCATGAAACAGCTTCTGAAAGAAAATATAACCTTCTGAATGGAGGGGTTTGGATTGCAATGTAATTGCTACAAGGTTTAGTTTTCAGATTATAAGGTAAGGAAAGTTGAGAGATCGAAAAAATCCTGGTGGGTTTCTGAAAGTAGAAATCTTTACGATTAAAATGATGTATTGGTTTACGCAAAAATTTGGAAATTCCTTCTATTTAATGAATAAAACTTCATTTGCCTCGATTTCCTCCTCTGAGCGAGACAAAGCGCGCGGATTGACCACGGTCCACCACTTCTCCATGTTGGTGACTGCCATCATTGATGAGCATTGATGAGCATTAAATTATGTGAAAGACATGATAGTTAATATGGGGGGTCGTACCGATACCCCCGAAAAGGAAGGGGGTCGTAAAAATTTGGGAATTTGCGCAACGCAGGGTTGACCCTGTGCTGACTACATTGAGCATCAGTATTTCAGACCAGCGAAGATTTGACAAACTGACGCCCCTAATACGACTAATGGATCAAGTCGCAGGAGCCAGAAGACGCAGTGTATTGCATTCTATGACCTGATGATCAGCCGCATTAAGACAACTGCAGTCAAGCTAACCGTCTCATTCAAATCTACCCAGCTGCAACCATGGCTGACCGCACCCCGACACAAGTGATCGATTGTATTCGATCGGAAGGTGGCCAAAAATGGATCGTGATTCTCCACTTTGGCCGTACTACAATCGGCGAGAATCACTATCGACCACCGGCTCATGCCTTCTGTCGTCAAGCCGTCTCGTTATCCCGAAGTCCCTTCAACGTCGCGTACTACAATCACTTCACAAGCTCATCTAGGCCAAACGAGGATGAAGATGCTGGCTCGCAGCTATGTTACTGGCCGTCGACGGATGCACTTATAGACACCCTTGTTGAAACTGTGCTATCTGTGCCAACTTAGCCGAATCCTGTGATGACGCGAGCTTCAGTACTTAGCCGAGCCATCACTTCCTGGCTCGAGTGCATAGCTGACTTCGCAACCCCTAGATGAACCTTCTACATCGTCAATCGTGGATGCAATCCAAGTGCCGGTCGGGAATCCGCGATCGCTCAAAACGGCACTGGCATCGCAACACGTTCGTGGATTCTGCCTCCATCAAAGAAAGCGTCCGCTCTCCTCCTTTTCATCCATAAAGCAACGGTCAAGCAGAGCTTTCGTGGATACTTGAGAGAGGTTTGGCCAAATTGAAGAGGGAGTAATCAACAACGGAAGCACTTCACTTCCCATCCGGACCAAGTCATCTCTCGCCTGCTGGAAAATTTCTGGGCCGTCGACTTCGTACTGAACTGGAAATCCGAGGACAACAGGAGACGTTGCGACATCAATATGGAGGACCAGTACAACACCACGAAGCCAAACGTCGCCACATCGACGTGAGCGATGCAGTATATGCCGGGGCTACCGCGGACCAAAAACTACATGGACACCTGGCACCATCGTTCGACGCCTCGGACACGTCATGTATCTCGTACGATGCGGAAACTCACTCTGGACACGACACGCCAACCAGCTGAAACTTCGCGACTCCAGTCCAGTAGTGAGCCAGCTACTGGACGTGTTCGACCTCCTTCCGCTGCATCAGGAACCTACTGCCGTCACCGATCAACCGACGCTGGACAATGGTACGACGTCAACTCCTCTCAACCCGACGACGCAGGACCACGAAGCTGCACCACGTTCGACTCCGCCGTCGACGCCACGACTTCGACGTTCACTACGGACTCGTCATTCACCGCGTCGACTCATGGTGGATCCGAAGAAGAAATCTTACTCTTCCTAATCAAGAGGGGAGGTGTTGTAGGTGTACATATTCTCATGTGTGGTCTACCGTAGTCAATTATAGACCACCTTTTAGGCGCCAATTCCTAGTATTTGATCTGATGTTGTTGTGGTTTGACCAGGATATTTGACCAGATAAACTACTATATAAACCCGACAGTTTCTTAGATTTTCATTGTATTCAGGTTCGTCTGGCTAAT
>MU883228.1:0-10223 GCA_036418205.1 Ostertagia ostertagi
GTCGGTTTAAACGAAACATTTTGATTGAATTAAAAGGTACTGCAATCCCTATATATTCACTCAAAGGAGAGTGAATGAACAGATCTGGATAGTGGAATTTTGGAGTTCTGTAGGTGAACTTGGCGGAGGTCCTCCCACTACCGTGTTGGTTTCAACGTTTCATCTCTACGAAATGACTATCCAGAAAAAGGGCTGGAAAAGTGTGGCAGATGGTAGCCAAGAGGTCTACTGTGCAAGATAATCACAGCACATTTTGTAGCTCACCTAGTTCAACTTGTGCACGATTGGAAGTGCGAGGTGGGGCTGCGCAACTGCGGGGAAAAGAGTCGGCGGCATCCACTCGTCGACTTCTTTGAACGCTCTCTGGACACCTATAGATTTGAGAACCCCTTCTCAGGTACGCTTAATTGAAGCGAGGGATTACGATAAGACTTGGACTGGGTTCATGGTGGAAGTGGGGATGCTGAATAATGCCCCAGTGGCGAAAAAGCAAAGAAATCCGTCAAAACGCGCAAAATGGGACCCTTTCTTTGCCCGTTGACCTCCGATAATGGACGAGCTAGCAACCAATAAGAGGTCTTTTGCACATGTTAAACCATAGCCACCATCATACCAGCAAAGGTGCTTTGATTGGTAACGCGTTCCATGGGAAAGTTATAGGATACGCACTCGAAGCGGAATACCTCATCAAAATGATAATCGAAGGGCGCTGCTGCTGGGGGCGGAGCACAGACCGTGGCGGAGCTCAGAAAGGAATGGCAAGCCTTGTACGCTGCAACTAGCGCACCTTTGGCGCAACATTTCGTTTCCTTGGGCCCCTGACTACTGCTTCCAATGGTGCATGTACTTCCACGCTGCATACACACTTTATCGTAATCTCTCGCTTTAAAGGACGAATTCACGATGAAAAAGCAACCCATTTCAAATTAACCTAGGGATGGTGAGTGGTACACGAAAGAAGGAAGAACCATGAGAAACGGCCCAGAACCCGAGAAATGGGACCCCTTCCTTGCCCGTTGATTTGAGCATTGATGCGACTCTCATCGCTGTGCCCTCTTCAACACTACGCTCTCTCAGCTATCTAATCACTCGCCACGTATTGAACTACGGCGAGTGATCAGATGATCGGTGGGCGGAGATCGCCGGACCCGCCAGCTTTGAGGCATGATAGGTCGCCGAGGTCAAATTTTTCCATGCGAATTGCGCGTCAGTTCGCACCCTCAGGAGGTCCGTGGGTCCCTCAACTAGGTCAGTTTCCCTTTCTTCGACCTTCATTCTAATCGTGAATTCCTCCTTTAAGGAGCGGCCAGAACAGCAGTTCCATGCAGACCTGAGTTGATCTTTGTCAGCCTCCGATATCCGTCCTCTATCTTAATCTTCTTCGAAGTTTCTATCACTGCGAGAAAGACATTCTGAATCACGACTGCACATCGAATTTTCGTTTATTCGGGACCAAATGCTAAGTTGATATCCTGACTTGCTTCGGCATGGAACTGCTGAACTGCTCCTTAAAGGAGGAATTCACGATTAGAATGAAGTTTCCTGTTTCCTCCTGTTTCCTCCAACTTTGGTCGAGAGGAAACAGGAAACCCGTACATAATGGCCTGTTGAATACGTTCTACTCAAGACTTCAAAAAAGGAGTAGAGAAGTGCTTGAGGGTTAAAACAGCAGCAGATTAAGAGAGAGCGAGAATCGCGCTCCCTACTGATATGTGAGGTGGTAGCAGTTTCTAAGAAGTAATTCAGTAATATAGCGTTGCAAAGCTGAGTTACTAAAAACGGCAGAAACTTTTCCGAATAACCCAATATATTGTCAAAGTATCAGTGTCAACCCAATGCATTGTCAAAGTATCTCTCAGAGAAGAGCGAAAACGCCAAGGTCTTGGGCAAATCGAGGGTTTCTTCAGGTAGAGGCAATGTAACAACAAATATGCTGAGAGCCTCATATGAAGTCTCCAATAAGTTGCCATTTTCACCTCATAAGCAAAAAATAAATAAATAAATAAAGCTCCAAGCAAACCAACTTGGGGCTGTAGTGGCACACAGTAGACCAATAGTTCCCACATGACACAACGGCGCAGCCAAAGTGTTGAGTAGTCGCCCATGCCATCTGCAAAGGTTGACCTCTCAGAATGACAGCAACACTTTTTCAACACGTCTTGAAGGAGAGGATCATGATCAGAAGACAGCCCGTTAGAATCAGAGTAGAGGTGACTAGTGGTGAAGGAATGAAAGAAAATCTATGAGAAACGGCTCAGAACTCAAGAACCGGGACCACTTCTTTGCCCGCTGAATTCCGCATTAGTGCGACTCTCATCGGTGCTGCCCTTTTCAATCATTCTCTGAACCACTGGAGTCAGACAATATGTAGGTTTAGTTTTCGGCGGGCGTGCAGAGGCGCGAACGGCGCTTGCTAGCGTTCCCCTGCAATCACACGGAGTGAGCACATCCTGACGGTGCTAGCCTCCACAGTTCTCTCGCTTAACGGAGTGATTGGACTTTCTGAGTTTGTATCTGGAGAATGACCTACCACTGCCCAACTACCCCAGCGACCCTTAAACCGCGAAGGCGAAAATCAGCCTTAACTTACAACTAGCCACATTTCACCTCTTCCCACTGCCTTTTCCGTAGAGACTTCATCGCGGATAACCTCACGCGCCATCAATTAAGAATGGAGAGACTGAGAAAAGGCTTCTGTGCGCGAAAACACACGTAACGTGAGAGCTCATCACGAATAAAGAAAGAAGGTTAAAGCAAAGGGGGAAAAAAATTACCATAGTATTTTGTGGTAGCAGGGCACGGATCCTCCGCTCACACGCTCGGTATGCACCAACGTCTGTCTACAAAATGGATTGCGAGGCGGGAGATAGAAGATCACATAATAATGAGATGATCTAAATACATGGCTCACTCTTGGCGCGGTTGGCGGGGTACGCCCACCGACCATCTAATCACTCGCCGCAGGTCTATACGTGGCGAGTGATTAGATAGCAGAGAGAGCGTAGTGTTGAAGAGGGCACAGCGATGAGAGTCGCATCAATGCGCAAATCAAAGGAAGGGCCCATTTCTCGGGTTTCGGGCCGTTTCAAATGGTTTCTTCTTCATCCCTGCTCCACTGACCACCTCTACCCTTATTTCCAATAGAGCTAATTTTCATCGTAAATTCTGCCTTTGAAACGAGCTAACCTGGGTAAAGTATTTTGTCGGTGTGAGCTCATTGTACAATGTGTAAGTAACATGGCGACCCATTCCACCATACTTTCGTATCGAGCTCCACCAGTATTTCACAGCCTACACATTATTTAACGGTTTAAGAATAAATCTGGTCTTTCATATGCATCGCCTCAACTTACATATATCAGTGCTTCAACCTCAGAGCTGATACCATCTTTCGAAAAGAAGTAATTGTTTTCTCCGACACCAGAGGGAAGGTTTGGATCTTGAATTGTGGAGCATCTGTTAGCAGAATCCATGGCGGATTTCTCCAGAGTGCAGTTGTACACCTGCAATGGATATTTTGCAAGTGAGTAGAGGGCCTGCCAAAATATTATAGTATCGCAGTTCTTCACTGACGCATAGTGGACCAGTAAACTCAACGTTACTAGATTGAGCAGTATATTGATTTTTTTAGCACAAAAATATTGAGTTATGGAGCAAAACCTCCCGCTCGAGACGGACTTCTCTCCCATATCTCCCGCTTATCAGGCATGTGTGCTACCAGTTGCACAGCCGCGACAGTAAGCGATTAAAAACTAGTCAGAATGAATTTTCAAATTTCTAAAGCAAATGCAGTGGAAGAGTGAAGTGTTCTGTGCTCGGCAGCTTTATCCTTCGCAACAATGAGGACGGTCTTATTTAGTCCAATTAGTTCCTAATTCTAACAGTCGCATCGACCGGTCAATACTCTATAATCCCATCTCATCGAGATTTCTACGCGAAAATCTATTTTTAAATCGATAGGATGTGACCCGATGGCCACTTCTACTACATACTACACCTAGTCAATACTACGATCCCTAATTCATTCAAGCCTTCTGCACTAAAATCGATATTTTTTAATTCATTCCGATCGATAACATGTTACCCTTTGAAAATTTCAGTTCAACTTCAACACCCAGCCAATGACTTCCAACTTCATTTGAGCTGTTTGCGTGAAAACAGATATTTTTATAGACATTTTAGAGGTTAGCCCCGCCCATCGAGCCGGGCCCGGCCCAGTACTGCACCCGCTTCTAACCAAGCATTTCCCTCAACCCAAACTCCTCGAAGTCCATATTCTACCCATCGGTACCATGTCCCAGTTGTTTTCTTGGGTCAACGTACGAGCGACCCTACTGATCACAAACAGACAGGCGTACAAACACACCAAGCTACTGCTTTCTATAGAGAGATAGCCAAGATTTGATGCGCCCCTTGTTTGGCCGATGTCAGACTTTGCGAATCGCGCTATTCGCGAAGTCTGACGGCCTTTCGGTGAAACTGCCATCATGCTCCACTTAATATTGGATGCTCACAGGGATGGAATTATTTGAATAGATGGTCTTCGGCAAACTCCTGGAAGTCTGCGCTACAGACAGCTGGCTTAAAATGAATATTCAGAATACTTATACTTTTAAGCTTACCAGCTTGTACATGTTGGTCGCCTGCGGAAGTGTTCGCCCCATTTTATTCTTAACCATTCCTTGCGCCAGGCGGCTTCTAAAATGATGATACAGTGAACAGTCATTCCAGAGCGTATTTCATATTAAAACAAACTCGCTCTGCTGAAATTCACCTGCGGAAGTTGTGTGCC
The DNA here is from genome assembly GCA_036418205.1 of Ostertagia ostertagi. Taxonomy (NCBI): domain Eukaryota; kingdom Metazoa; phylum Nematoda; class Chromadorea; order Rhabditida; family Trichostrongylidae; genus Ostertagia; species Ostertagia ostertagi. The sequence goes on from MU883228.1 coordinate 4,793, forward strand.
TCATGTGATCTTACTCTAAGCTTATCTGTCATGCCAGAGTTTGAAGGGCAGATTTTGTTGTCTGAAACAAAAGATGACTGAACTCACTCGGTATTTTAGTGGAGGGAAGTGCCCTCTAAGGAAATTTCGTGCACGATACCTTTAGAGCTGGTCAATTCTAAGTTGAAATTGCTCTATTAGGAATAATTTTGATAAGCGGTGCGTGGTGGGAGACGTTGGGTGTCTATCTACCCAATATCCTTCTATTATATAAAGCGCTAACTTTGTGTGTCGGTTTGTGTATCTGTATGTGTGTGTGTGTGGTGTGTGTGTGTGTGTGTGTGATGTATGTATGTGTGTCCGTCCGCAAAATGAAGTGAGTGAGAAGGAAGCTCATGGGATAAACAAACCGCTAACAAATCGGGTAGCTTACAGGATTTGAGATATCAATGTTTTGTAGCAGGATAGTTGTGATAACACTCTTAGGGCTATATAAACACCTGCTTAGCACACTTCCGTTCATTCCACATGGTGCTGCAGTGGCAGCTGGAGGGCAGTGGAGAGAGGAAGGGAGGATGAGGAAGGGAAGCGAAAAATCTACCGTCATATCATGATTGTGTCCCTTCTACTGTATGAAACACCATTGTGTTGCATACGCGTCACTTCCAGGAGGTGTTGGTGTCACAGGAGGAAAGGGACCATAGCGGAGGATAGAAAGCTTGCGCAGGAAAGGAAGGTCCCGGCGGTTGACGGGGGACTAATCTGGTATATGTAGAATGCACGAAAACGAACCAGGGCTAGCAGGCGGTGTGGTTTCTGCGGTCGTCGTAGAAGCTTCTGAGGACGAGGAGGATTCGTGACCACTACTCGCCGCCGTAGACGAGCTCAGCTGGCGCCTGTTGCGGTCGATTCTGTCCTGCCCGTTGGTGCTTGAATCCAGAACTGATGGCGAGGTCGGATCCCGCGTAAATTGGGGCGCCGAGGTCATGATCCAAGTATAGCAAGCCGAGGTCGTCAATGTGGTCCGCCGAGGTCGATCCAGGTAGTCGCCGCTGAGGTCGATCCAGTACTAGCACCCGAGGTCGATCCAGTAGTCGCCGCTGAGGTCGATCCAGTGGTTGCACTTGTAGACGCAGCGGTCGTCGCGGCCGATGTATCTGACGTAGCTTGTGTTAAGGTGCACCTCTGAAATCAGCTAGTTCTCACCCACAACAAGAGAAATAGCAACTTACAAAGTGCAGACTTACAAACAAATTCAAAACAATGAATAGTTGCAAAAGAGCCCTCGTCGACATTTTGGAAGACGTGATGGTGATAAAGAGATCATCGGCTTTTATGCGCTCGGAGAATGAGCCATAAAACCTACTATTTGTGAAAAACAAACTCGCGAAATCCACTGTGTGACCAGTTGTGGAGTTTTTTGCAATTCCAATAAAAGTATCGGGATATGGATTATCAAATATTGTAGAAAAACTATTAGCCGTCAATTAGAGGCATTGACTTGATTGTACAGTGTGTGAAGAAAGTTGAATGGATTCCCAAAGGCACCCCTAAAGGCACAACCAGGCAGAGTAAGGTGAACGATTATTTTGGTAGAGATTCCCAGAGGAAAATTACAGATTTTGCACTCCATTTGCATGGCAAAGCTTCGATGAGGGAATGTCGAGACAGCTTCAACAGCTCCAATCCTCCCCGTCTGCAGCAGGCTGTTCCCTAGCGCTATTACCATCTATTGCGCTCTCCCGCCTCATAGGCCGACGTCATAGTTTGCGAATCGAGCGATTCGCTAGCGAATCGAACGTTGCGCCAGCGAATCGAACTTGCACCAGCGAATCGAACGATGTACCAGCGAGTCGAACTATGTACCAGCGACTCAATAGTGGCGGGACCCAACGTTCAGAGGCAGCCCGCCACTATCCATCCCCCAATATTAGTTTGGCTCCACTCTTTCACCCACCTCCATCCACCTTTTTCCGGCTCATTAATACTTCCCTGGCCCGAATTATGAGGACTTGAAGAAAACGCTGTACACTTCAGAGCGCAAAAAAATAAAAAAATGATAAAAATGATATAAAAAATAAATAAAATGATACTAGGAGGTAGGAGCTGACTAAAAATAGTACAACTTTTTTTCAACTTATTTTGTTTCAATAGGGTACTGTTGTTCCCATTTCCTTTCTCCATATGTGCTATCAAAGCATAAGATTTTCAGAATGCTTCCAATAGAGAGCGTTCAAAACTCCTCTACCAGGAGCCTCCGAACATGAAACGTTCCTTTTGTCAATTTTTTCACATATTTGGAACCCAGTCAATCCGTCAATTTCTTGCGTTCTATTTTGATCTGAAAGCATCGAGTTTCCTCTGAAACAATAGGTTTGCTCGTGCTCATTGAAATATGAAGCTCGTGGTTCGAAATAGCGATGATATATGAAAGTCTGGTCGCATTCTTGTCACTTTCGAATTCTTTGCTACTCGGAGCACCGTTCGGTAAATGCGGCGCGCTCTTCAAAATAAGAGCAACGGACGATTTTTTCATTGAAAGCGAAATTTCCGCTGAAAAGGCAGCTCCATTCTAAAGCAAGTTAGGGATGATCAGTGAAATAAGAAAAAAAGAAAAACTATGAGAAACGGCCCAAACCAGAGAAATGGGGCCCCTTTCTAGCCCGTTGATTTCCGAACCTTTAGAACAGCAACTTCAAATGACCAAGAATAAGATGCACTATAACAACCAATTTTGTCTTAGCATCACGCATCGTGCCCTTCTGCGTGTTGTAAACACTAGTATAGAGATTCCATAGAAATATTACTTTCCATCCACGGTAATTTCTCCTTTTTCTGTCCTAGTGTGATTTGGCTCCATTGAAGCTGCACAGCCCTTTGGTGATCTAGTTTGTGTTTGAAATTACCATATCTTTTTACATATCCTCAATCTACGTACATCCGACAAACCACAATGAGAAAGTGGTTACATAAGCAAGCACCCCCGGCATCTGGGCTTATGCTTGCCTAGATCGAAGAGGTGCCGCTGGAATGCTCCTGCTGTGCTGCAGACTCGATGTTGGTGTTCAGAGGAAGCTGTGCTATGCTTTCACAAACGTTTCTTCATCTCTTGCCCGAAGCCCCTTTAGTTTTCCCATTGTAGATTCGGCAGCTAACCGGAATTGGTTCACTTCGGCAATGCATCAGGAGCCCGTGCTTCCGTAACCTCTAATTTCAACTATATCTTTCCTTTTCTGCACACCTCCTTTCTCCGCTCCACACATAGCACCCCATTCCATTTTTTTCGCACCTTGCGTGCTGTCAAAGAATCAGAGAGACAGAGCAACAAAAAAGACGAATAATGGACTATAGTAAACTCTAGTGTAAAATTCACAAAAAATTACTCCGCCCTGCATTGTGTTCATGTTTGCACCCTCTCTGCGTTTACTCTCGAACAAAAAGGGCTAGTTTGCTTTGCTCGGTTTTTGTCTAACCACAAGTGCAGTTGCAACGTGATTTGACTTGTTGATCTGAATTTTGGCGTAGGAAATTTGAAGTTCCTACCTCATCTCGGAAGCTTCGTAAAATTACCAGAACCGGTCGGTAATAGTAAATAGGACTGCATACTAATCGAATAATTTCTTCGGTAGTCCGATAAAAAGTTTTTTTTGAAAGGATTTTTTCCAGAGATCCGAATTTTTCACACAATAATGCAATCACTCAATGTAGTTGTAAGCCTTATGAAATCTATTCTATCTTTTTTATATTCATTCACATTCACTGAATCGAAGGCTTGCAAAATGGCATCTGGAGTAGAGGAAAATTAGTGAAACCTGCAGCTAACTCTGACTTCATGTTTTTCGAAAGAAGTCGATCAGTAACGTTCCCTACACTCGGTCAGGACCTCTTTTTAACCCTTTCGGCCCTGGCGGTGGCAATTGCCACCATCAAATTCAAATTTTGCATTGCCGCTGAAACAGCATGGTTTTTCTAATCCTGCTAGAGGTTGCTTCAGTCAACCTTCCCCTTCCTAATTATGAGCTAAACCTGCCATTTCATTGTGTGTTGCTGTTAGTATTACAAGTATTTGTGTACAAGTGCAACAATGAATCGGCGCTGGTCCCCGCAACCGGCCAAGTAAGTGTCACTTTTTCTTAAAATACTTGAAGTAGATCCATTCCTAAATCAAAATTATGGGTTATAATGTTGTGCAAGATTATAAACTTTTTCGGCATAACTATGAAATTTGAATTGTTTCGACATAAGCTTAAAAACTAAGAAGGTGGGCCAATTTTCAAAGCTTCTTAGTTTCTTTGTTTGTGATCGAATAGCTTCCAAATTTCGCCATAATGATACTTATATGCTCACAAGTAATAAAATAGCTAGAAGAAAAATTTCTCCACGGAAAAATTCAGGTCCGAAAGGGTTAAGGTTCGAGTTGTAGTAGTCCGTTGACCATCGGGGACTCTATCTCGATTACGTGACTACTTGAACTCTCCCCTGTGTTCTCTGCCGAGAAAGGCCAGAGCACAGACGATTAGAGAACGGCGCCTGGCTCGGCTCCAAATCCCAAGCAGGAAGGTGAGAGCCCTAGGACTAAGCCTTGGAGGGAGGAGGGGCTCCGGAGTGGGTGAGCCAATCATATTGTGGCAAAGTTTGAATGCATCAGATCACAGTAATCATAAGCCGCTGTTCAGGCGAGAGAGCGCAGGCGAAGCATCAAATCGAAGCGGTTTAAAGGACCGAGTTCAAGTTGTCCGTAGACCCCTATCCCTCCCCAATATCAAGCATACGGTCCCAGCAGAAACTCCAAAAGGGCTGGTTTGCTAATGTCCGCGGCGACTGGCTCTCTTCGAGCCACATTGCGAGCGTTACACGATTGACGAAAATGCTGGGTTGTGTACAAAACTTTTGCCCCAGGCTGGGCTCGAGCAGTTGGAGTCTCGTATGGGGCAAAAGCTTTGTCCACCGCCCAGCATCCTTGTAAAACTTTCGCAAGGGGAACTGCGGTCAAAAACAACTCAATAATCACAAATAAGTCAAAACTTATTACACTAAATTTTTGACGAGTCGATTTTTCTTTTTTAGATGCGGTTGTCCAGCAGAACTCATGGTTATCCGCTATTTCGTCGAATCCACACCTGAACGCTTTCACCACCGTGACATCGAAAAACGGTTTTTGGCACGTTCTCAGGATTTTTTTGAAGAAGTTCCTCATTCTGAGCTCACTCTCATTTTATTGACTGGGTTTCTTATTACGTGAGCCGAAATTTCTCTCATAAGCATAACGAACAAGCACTTTCGAGAATTTCATGGAATGACGTGAAAACATGGATTTTAACACGTTGACGACCGTGTGGTATGATGTCATACCACACTCTTTCGGCCACGTGGGACCGTGTGACATGATGTCATGTCACAGTCTTTTTTAAGCTGGTTTTCAAACATTTTAGGTAACTTATTTACGTGATGT
>MU883230.1:0-12446 GCA_036418205.1 Ostertagia ostertagi
AGGAAGCAAATAATACTTCTACGGAACAGAACATATACAAGCAGGTGTAGTCACAGTATAATACAGTTAACTACATGTGTTGACATGCACATGTCGTTGAGTGTATTACGTCGAAGTGAATGTTGTAAAAGCATTACGAGGATGTGGCTGATAAGAAGCTTTTCATGTTTTCGGTAGTTTCTTGTTATCACCACCAACTGACTAATGGGATGACTTCAAAGCATATGTATCTCAAAATGATGCGTACTATTTTCTTTAGACTAAGACACTACTACGAAAAAGATTCGGAACTCGCAGGCTTGCCGAAACGTGTGGGTGCGTTTTTTTTTTGTACTGCTTCTGCTGCGTCATGTGAAAATACCTTGTAATGACATCTCGGGTACCCGGTTTCACATAAAGACCCATCTCAATACTAATCAAATACGATTAGTATGCACGAAGCTGAGTTTTCGACCGCCCCTTCCCCTTCTACTGGGCTACTGCTCCACTCGGCCCTCCTTCTATTCTACAGGCTACGCACGACCAGAAAAAAAGAAGACACTCAATGTGATGGCCTGCTTGTTTGAAGCTTTGGAGAGACCCCGAAACACCTTTAGAGCCTCAAAGCAATGCTCGTTTACTCAAAATACATTTAAATGTGTCTGAAGGCAGCATTAAAGCAGCAAGATTTTCAAACAAGAGTTCGAAATTAAGTCTGTATTGCCTGTATGATTCTACTGAGTCCAGTTGGTCTTAAAAGAGTAAAATAAAAGACATCAATGCAAAATTTGTCCGAAAGTTGTGAAATGATAACTGCACGGAAATCAACAAGCGTTGGCAATAGCAAGGAACAATTGAACTATCCGTGCCACTTGGCTATGGGCGGCTGCGGCCTTTTCTTATATTTTCGAAACATCATATTCATTCGCATCTGCGTTTCCCTTGCATTCTTTGGGTGACATTCCGATTTCCTGTTTTTTCCCTATCATATTTTGCTTCCAGAGTGGACCAAACGTGCCTGATGATGAGATATAAATTGAATGGAATGCTCTTGAATGAAATGTGTATCTTGCGCGGATGCCATGCTATGTACATATTTATCTTTAGCGGTGAACGGCAAGGTTAAGCCAGGGGACAAATGTCCAAATTACTAAGCGCACTTTTCGTGACTTCACCACTGTAGTTGCTGAGCCACTCAAATAATTGTCAGCCGCTTAATCCCAAACCGTGCCTTCAAGGGTCCAAAAATGATGTTCTAGTTGATTCATTATAATGAAAAAGAGTGCCATCAGAGAATTATACTAATACTATAACTTATTGATTATTTATTATTTCTCATGAGGACTTAAGAAGTATTTGGGTGACGCTACGGTATTGTAGAGTTCCTAAATTTTTGAGGAGCCATTTCTTAGAAAAAAGTCGTATTTTCCAATTATCTCCGATAAAGGGAACTTGCGATGTACATCTTGTTCTACACTAGGTTTTGAATATGCCATGTGAATTCAAGGTAAATTCTATTTGCTTATTGGCTAAGCTAGGTCAAAAACAAAGGCGATTCCAAATTTTTGACTGCTACTGCATTTGTAACATAGAATAATGGACAGGTCATGTACGAGGGGCAATGTGAACAGCTCGTCGATAAGGTGATTCAAGCTCTGTCGCAGGAACGTTTGAAAACTACCAAAACTCTTACAAATACGGGATTCTTCATGTCAGCATGGCTACTGGTACATAGGGCATTACCTCTCGTTTTTTCTTTTTGTTTTATTCTCTGTTAACTTGACTGTTATGTTTACCGACGGCGCACCTCGAGTGCATCATAAATAAATAAATAAATAAATATCTGTAAATGGATGTCATTCGAGAATTGACTGTTTCAGATATTTGTGCAAGTCACTGGCCTAGCAATGCTCGGTATAGGGCCAGGATTGTTTCTTTTGAGCACCATACTCAATTTGCAGGACAACACTGTGTTCGCTGTTGATGCTGTATATTTGGTGGTCAGTTGCGATAAAAATTAAAAAATAAATTCAATGAATCAAAAATGAAATATACACAAATGACACTTCGCTCATTGTAGAGTCAGATTAGTTCAAGTAGTATATAGAACTATACTGCATTTCTGTCTTTTGCTAATGATCCGTTCTTTTTGGCCGCATTAAGCCTTGCTAAAGCTTGTAAACCCTCTTCCTACCCTCCGTATAACTGTCCATATTTTTCAGCTATCAGGCCAGCAAGAGAGTTCATCTTTACCTTAGTCTACGTGCTCTGCTCTTGTTAAATCATAGCTCAACAGATGTCTTCCCGTATAATCAGAGTAGAGCTGCAGTGCTTGAATTTGAGTAGCTGCAAATTTATTCATTAACAGCACAACACAGCAGCTCAACCAGCGTAGTAATGATTTCAAGACCTTATCCTCAAGCAATTATATAGCCGTCCAAGATCCTGGTACCTTCTCTGAGCCCAAGTTCTGGTTTTGTATATATGAAACTTTGACTCCATTAGTTCGTCCTTATTGTTCTTTTTATGGCGCCTCCCTATTGAATTACATATTTATGTGTACTAAGCTTGGTATCCACATTCTATTCTTGATGTAGCTAAACATACATATATAGATCGTTTTTGCAGATAGTATATGTGGTGTCTGTATGGTATCCCGTGGTTATCGGATTCGTTATCAAATGGTCTATATCTGGGCTTCTTACTATCAGAGAGAGTGATCGGAGAAACGGGGTATCGAAAGAAGCCTTTACTCCGAAGGCCATGTAGAAATTGGGGCAGCTTAGAAAATGTGACTATATCGCAAGCATTACTCCCACGGTCAGTAGAAGTCCAGCGGATACTATTCAATAACCCTCGAAAATGACGGTTTACGAATTCTGTTGTGATGGTGGAGGAAGCATATCATCTGCATATTATGAAAACCGGCTGTTCGTAATCACTAGACAACACCTTCACGGCACCATTTGTCAGACATCCTATTGTTCAATATTGACCATCTTGTAGAATGATGTCTTAATGTCCATAGAAAGCCATGCTCATATTTACACACTTCTGTTCAACGACAGTACAAACACTGTGGAAATAACTGTTAATCTTTAAACTAACAAGTGAATAACATCGAATAAACAAGTCAGCCAAATAGGAACGGTGCATAATAAATCTCCTTCCGTATGGTCATTGCAATCAGAACTGATGATTTCGAAAATCTGGAGTCTGGAATGTGTAGGTGGTCAATACCCGAACACTTCATTATAAGTGTCACTCGAACCGTAGACGAAACAGAAGGAAAAAAAACTTGAGTACTCAACAACAACTTTTATGCGTTGTACCATCGTACTGCCTAATCCTTTCGAATCTCTCAAAAAGTTGTAGGAACATGTGCAGAAGAAAGAAGCATGACGGTGACCCTTACCGTATTAGTGACATCTACATATGTCATTATAGAGAAGGAGTACGATTATTTTGTCGTATGTGGATGACTACGGAAGCGTCAGCCCGTTGCGTTCCTTTGCGTTTAAGGAAGCCGTAAATGCTCCATAGCGTGAGCGCGCCAACAGCTACAAAATACCACCGGAGTAGCATTAGTACTATCTAAAATCAAGCGTATTGACTCCTACACAGGTCTCACTATAGAGGCCTGTACCGCTGTGAATACTTGCTGGAAAAGGCCCATGTTCAAAGTCAGTGCTCACGGCTTGAAAGAAGCCGGCCACTGCGACTGAAATATTCAATCGACCCTGGAACAACTGGGCGAAAAAGACATTCCGATCGACTGCATCCGGGCCTAAGCCTCGTTCGCAGCAGAACGAAAAGAAGCGGCATTTTGGCAGACAACCCACAAGGGGTTCACAAGAGGAAAAAGAAGAAATTCCACTGAACCACCGGAGCAGAACAGGCTGGACACCTAATGTTTAAAGCATCTCCGGGGACACTTTTCAACGGACCAATCAGCAAATTACGATTCGTCGTTTGCTCTTTTTTTAATTGTTCAATCGAGGTTATTCAAAAGGAAAGATGTTAGGAGTTCCAGCTCACCATCATATAAAAAAAGGAGACCACAGTTGCTTTCGTCCAATCGCTATTTGTTATCAATGAGATAAGTAAATTTAGAGGCACAAGGAAAAGCACAGACAGCACCAATACACCATGAATAACACCCTAAAACATACTGATAAACAGTGCGTAGTATCAGGCAACTTTGATATGATAAGGTATTGCATGCTTTGGCATGCATACGTTTGAGCCGTTCAAAAGGGAACAAAAAGGGGTCATTTCTAACAAGGAATCATGTCCATGTATATATATATATATATATATATATATCTATATATGTATATATATTATGTATATAGATATATGTATATTAATTAATATATAGATTTCTTGGAAGCCAGCTGAATCAATTGAAGCAAAGTTAATTTTCGACCTCTCGCGTCACAGTGCTTCTTTACACTAGTGTGCAAAATTTAAGGACGAATTGGGTAGAATGGCGCAGTTTATTGATTACATAAATAGTTATGGATGAAATGCGGTGGCATTATACCAAATCGCTTGCAGTGATATACTTGAATAGACCTCATATATTATTATATATGTATTTATATATAATATATATATGTTATACTATATAATATATATATATATATATATCTATATACTACTATACTATTAGATTTCTTGGAAGCCAGCTGAATCAATTGAAGCAAAGTTAATTTTCGACCTTTCGCGTCACAGTGCTTCTTTACACTAGTGTGCAAAATTTAAAGACGAATTGGGTAGAATGGCGCAGTTTATTGATTACATAAATAGTTATGGATGATGCGGGTGCATATACAAATCGCTTGCAGTGATATACATTGAATAGGCCTCATATATTATGCGGAGCACTTCAGTCTAAAGCCAGATGGGATTGGCCACGCAGAAGGAGTTTGCTGGAATTGAACAAGGGGAGTGTTCTGTTCAAGGAGAAGCTACTGCGGAATTTAGTGGTGTTCTTGATTACAGCAAATATCAAAGAGAATATCACGCGTGAGGTTGGAAACTGGAAAAAGGAACGTGTTATGAGTGTGGTCCAGGAGTCTGATGTTGCTTACAGCATCATTTTATGCGCATAGGGAGCGATATGAACAGCAACCACTGGGCCTGTAGAGGAGGAGATGCTGGATCACGAACAAACGCGGCAGCAGGTGATTGCTCTGTAAGAATGAGTACATGTCAGTCGCAGGGTGCCGTTGCAAAAATATTAACAGGATTGTGAGGCACGCAATCCTGCCTAAACAGTGGTACAGTGACCGCATAGGGATGGTTTCTCTGACCGACCAACAGTATCTGGTGTTCCTTCGAAACCCGCGCATTGGCGAGAAAATTTGTTAGGTGCCGAGACATTGAGAATGGACCACCGATTGGGAGGATCGGTGTTATTCTCAGTTAAAGCAAATTGAGTGTGAGTAGTGACATCAACATCATTGTTTCGGTAGTCCAGAGATATTGTGTAGGGAATCATAAAATGATGGGCGTACCGACCTCCAAACAAGTGATGTGAAACACTTATTGATCAACGGTATTTTGCGCTGAGCTCTTCTTTTAAGTGTACCTCTTCAGCGGTGCGTACCGATACCACTTTCATCAGCATAGAGGACAATGTACGAGCACATCAAGCAGCCCGACATGAAAATCTTGAAACACTAGGATCTTCGGCGATTGGTTGAGCCTGTCCGCTTCCCCACTCAATTCCTATGGAGCACGTGTGGCATGCATTCAGGAGAGCTATTGTAGCGCATCCCCATGCGCCAACAATTGTCCAGCAGTTGTCAATCGGGTCTCTGATAGGACCCTTCTCCACAAGAACTCTTAATAACCTTGTGGCCGTTATGGAGAACGTAGCAGAGCATGCTTTGCAGTCCGTAGTGTTCATACACCCCATCAAGAACCAGCTCCTCTCTTCTTGAAGGTTCACCATGAGTTGGTGGGTAGCTTCACCCATCAACGACTTCAGTAACTGTCTTTGAAAGAAAATGTCTTTTCCAACTGTCCCATTGCTGTTTTCGTCATTAACCCTCTGCACTATACGGTAATGTTTCTTTCTGTGTATCTCCCGAATTGCATCGACCTGGGTTAGCTACTAGTGAGATATCATGCAAAAGCTTACTTCCGCCCTTAAACTTTGCACATACATATGTGTATTCTCATCCATCCCTAGCCCCGTTACCTCAAAGTGGTGGGATGGTGTAAACTCACTCGATGAAAAGATCACTCGTTGTCGCCGGAGCAACGACGTGTCGAGTGAGGCTAAAAACGGGCCCCCTTGGACAGCTCCACTTCCGGCAGTGGATTACCGCCAGTTTTGGCTAGGCGGTGGGGGATGTCCAGGCCACCAGCATCTATGAGTCAAGTTCTAAAAGGAGTACCCTCAGTCCCGTGCGGCCACCGTCCTTCATGGCAGAGAGGACAACGGCAGAGGGGGAGAAATCTCACGGCAAGCGATCTGCCAAACCGTTTTTTGAACATTGCTACCATCAACACCAGAGGTCTTGTCAATGATGCCGCGATAGACCAGTTGATCTCCGAATTGGACAAGTGTGCAGTAGACGTGGCATGTGTACAAGAAACGATGAGATACGCAGCGGGAACATGGAGGTGGCACACAGGTCACGAAGTTATATTGGGAGCCGGATCACTGAGTGGTAAAGTTGGTGGAGTTGGATTCATCATAGCACCACATTTAACAAAGATGATCAGCGACTACAAAAACTTTTCCGAACGGATTGCGATGCTTGTAGTCGAATTGGGCGGAGGAAAAACAATGAAGATACTGTCAGTATACGCACCAACAGGGGCCTATGATAACAACGCGGTGGAAGAATTCTATGACGCTCTCGATAATGCAATAAACAGCTCCCCGAGAGGAACATATGTCGTGTGCGCTGGTGATTACAATGCACACCTGGGTCGAGGTACATCTGAAGAAAATTTTGTGGGACCTTACGGAATACCAGGACGAAATGATCGAGGAGAAATGCTAGTTCAGTTCTGCGAAAGATGTCGACTATCGGTAGCTAACTCATACTTCCAAAAACGTTCTGGTCGTAGATGGACGTACCACACTCCAAACCGGCAAATGTTTCACGAAATCGACTTCTTCTTGACGAACTGCATGCGACTTTTCCATAATGTCGGAGTCATCGGAGAATCACACTTCAACATTGGGTCAGATCATCGCTTAGTTCGAGCAACACTAGTGCTGAAGTTGAAAGAAGAGCGGAGGCGTTTAGCTGCATATCATTCCAGACGATATCGATATGAGCTCTCTGATGAAACACTGAAAGCGCTCGCTCCCACTGTTGACTTTTCCGGAGGAACAGGAAATGTACATACCAGATACGAAAAAGTAATATCTGCAATCCAAACTCTTATAAAAAATGCATCCCAACGTGTAAGGAGTAAACCACGTGAGCGGCTAAGTGATGTTACCATGCGAATGTTGGCGACGAGAAAAGAATTAGGAGAAAATATGACCCACGTGGCTCGGACTTTGCTCAACAAAGCTATTCGCTACAGGGTAAAAAACGATTACCGTGAATACGCTGCACGTAGAGCAAGAGAAGCAGCTGAGAAAGCAACAAGCATCAAAAGAACATTTGTAAGCACTCGCCTGAAGACTATGATCCCTGAATATCTGACGAAAGCGGATGGTACTGTCATACGGAATCGCAAAGATATAGAAGAGGAGATTCAAATATTCTTCCAAAACTTGTTTTCCACTAAGGTGCACGTAGAACCGTATCCGTCATTCGAAAGTGATAACGACGCATCTAACAAGGAAGAATGGAGAGTTCTTGAATCAGAGGTAGCACAAGCTATCCGACAAACGAAAAGTGGAAGGGCACCCGGACCAGACCAAATCCGACCGGAGCACTTGAAATGCCTGCAAGAATTTCTCACGAAACCATTAGCCGACTTATTCACAGAAATACTTGCATCAAGAACTGTTCCAAAAGATTGGCTTGGTTCCCACACTATCTTAATCCACAAGAAAGGATCGCGTGATATTCTGGCCAATTATCGCCCAATCGCACTTCTATCGGCAATGCTCAAAGTTTTCTCACGCGTCATCCTGAATCGTATTCGTCGGAACCTTAATATTAACACGTGCAGAGAGCAAGCCGGCTTCCGCGAAGGATATTCCACTATTGACCAGATTCACGTGATCACCCAATTGACGGAAAGATGTCGAGAATACCGAATCCCTCTATGCTATCTCTTCATTGACTTCAAAAAAGCATTCGATACAGTTGAACATCAGGCGGTGATAAACGCCCTCATTGCTTTCGGAATTTCTCGAAGATATGTCGAAGTGATACGGCAGTGCAATACGAGTTGCTACACTGATGTAAACTTATTTGGAAATCCGATTCGTGTCAATATGCAACGCGGCGTACGACAAGGCGAAGTCATTTCTCCAACGCTATTTTCTGCTGCTCTCGAACTCGTGATGCAAAGAGTTGAATTGCCCTGCGGCATCGATATAGATGGCGAGAAAACTCCAATATCTGATGTTTGCAGACGACATCGTGCTAATCGGTAACGATCCGGATACGCTCGAGGACTCATTGAAGATCCTGAAGGATGTTGCTTGCTCTATTGGACTTGAAATCCACCCAGGCAAAACTAAATGGATGAAAAACGCTTTCACGAGAGACTACTGTTTGCGCATGGAAGGCTCTGTCATAGAGGAAGTCTCTTCTTACGTTTATCTAGGTCAGGCAGTTACAATGGACAATGATCTCTCAATCGAAATAGGACGACGCCGCAAAGCAGGATGGGGCAACATTCAATAAGTATCGTGGAATTCTTACTGACAGGCGGCTCGACGCTCGAATCAAAGCTCGAGTGTTCAACACCCATGTGTTGACGGCATTGGTGTATGGTAGTGAAACGTGGAGCACAATCAAAGAAGAAGAGAGAAAACTGGCGTCAACTCAAAGAGCAATGGAACGATCAATGTGCGCAGTGACGTTAATGCACAAAATTCCTGCTAGTGAAATTCGAAGGCGGACAGGAGTGAAAGATGTAATCGAGACTATATATGACTCCAAAAAGCGTTGGGCAGGACACGTTGCTCGTCTTAACGATAACCGTTGGACATCCCGAGTGACCAACTGGTATCCCCGCGGAGTTAAAAGGCCGCAAGGGAGACCCCCAGCCAGGTGGAGTGATCCTTTTAGGAAATTATTTGGACAGAGATGGCAACAAATGGCAAGAAATCGAGAAGAATGGCATAGATGCGTCCTGCAAGGATGGCGAGACAATCCTTGAAGAGCGGACATCAAGGTATTCAAGGTATGTATGTATGTATGTATGTATGTATGTATGTATGTATGTATGTAAGAAGAAAATCGTTATGTAAATATCCTCCCTGACTGGAATTGCTCCTAGTTACCTCAGACACGATACTTTTGGAGAACCTGGCCTGCATTTGCTTCACTTTCGTCGAATAGCCACTATGCGTGCGGAAGTGCCTTCTTAAAAGAATATAGCAAAGGATGGAGATAATTATAATCGACGGCACAAACATCAGCCGCATCATTACCTCGACTCGCGTCATCTGAAAGTAGGGAAGTCTTAAGCATTACCATATCAATTTAAACCTTGGCCAATACCAGACGTAAATGAGTCCAACGAAACTCTACTAGTAGGTGGGCGGATCAATGGAAAAGGGGGATAAATCGTGTTGGCACATGTCGAATTCAATTATAGCGCCTTCCCATGGTGAAGTTTGTTCCCGAATCTGTTCAGTGTCAATGGTAATGTTCTTTGGGGTTCAAGCACCTCCCACCCCATGTAACAAAAGAGTGGGTCCCCCTGGGGTTGTTGCTTCAATGAAACAAAATGTCACTCACCGATAACGATTTAGCAACACCCAAAGCTGTGGTATATGCTAGCACAAATGGCATAAAAACTATGTAGAATTTTTTGATCCAGTTGTACCTAAAAACAAACTCTTTTCACTTCCACCTCTCCTACTTTATTTCGTGCACTTAGAGATCTTTAGACCTCCGTCACACTCGGCGACGGACAAGCGATGGAGCGATCGCGATCGTTTTATCGCGTTGCAATCGCTCTGCCGAGAGCGATTGGCACGCGATTGCGCAATCGCTTGCAAAGTGCACAAGCGACGGGCGATTGGCCAGTCGATGCAGTCGGCTGCGGTATCGATCGAGCAGAGCCATCGCCCGTCGCTTGTGCACTTTGCAAGCGATTGCGCAATCGCTTGCCAATCGCTCGACCGAGAGCGATTGGCAAGCGACGGACAAGCGATGGAGCGATCGCGATCGCTCCATCGCTTGTCCGTCGCCGACTATGACGTCGGTCTTATGTTGCGCCAGAACGCGATAGCTGAAACGGTCTTGAGTGAGAAATTGTGCCGGTAGACATCCTACACTGCTAATAAGCCGGTCCTCTCTATTCCGCCTAAAAGATAGAGCGCATAGCAAGCAAGTACTGGGCTCATAGCGTGTGGTGTGGGCTGTGCGAGACAGCCTCTCCAAAGCGTCAAGAAATTTCCATTGCGACTGCTAAAATGGTGCATTTATGGGGATGCAACCACACGTCAACACTACCCCCACACCGCCCATTGGAAGATTAGACTCTTGCCTTTCTCTACTCGGAAATCTGATTAAGACTAACAGTCGTAATAAATTCACCTCAATAACATGAGCGTCCGATGAATGTTGAAGATCATAATGAGGAATTGCTCCAAAGAATAGAGCACAGCATTAAAGAAGAGCAGCACCCTTTCGGTTACAAGACCGTAAGGAGCAAAAGAAAAGCCCACGAGTTCTTTTCCGGAAAACGTCAGTCTCTGAAACGTGAACAGAGCCTGTAAATCAGAACCATAAATGAGGTAAAGAATAAATCATTTGACGTTCATCAGTCCCTTTTTGGCATGTGCCACGCATTGTACTTCAGGTATTAGCGATTTGCCCCACAGAGTATTCGTCGAGGGCCGCCAATGCATTCGTTAGCGCCATGGGTCAGTGCGGCACTACTGGCCCAGGCACTCATGTCGTTGCGGTTGGGGGGGGGGGGAGGGGGAAGTAGGTAGGAGACATCCGAGAAAAGAGTCATTTGTGTTACTTGGGAGTAGCCATGAGCCTTACCCCCTGTCTTGGGCTTAGTCCTAGTGTCACTTACCGTCGACCGTGTCGACCGTGTTTTGAATGTCCCTCCTCCTCCTCCAAGGATATGAGACCTTAACGCCCTGCCCGTTATCATAGGCACATTCGAAGTAAAAGAAAAGAGTTCCTTCATTCGTCTTTATCCTGTATCAGTTGTTCAATGGGCGCGTTCAACTGTGCGAATGAAACAAATTTTTACGAACAGAGCTCACCTGATTGGTAATCAGCTGGACTACTCCAAAGACAACTCCAACGATTGATTGAACGACGATAAAATTCTGATAGTGGTTGAGTGATGAATGATTCCGTTTTATTTTGTACAGAATGTAACAATGAATGGCTAAACCACAGATAGAGGCCAACACGCAGTTGAACATCTGAACGAATTCCACGATTGTCTCGTTCTGTTTTGTGGCTAGGTTTTCCATTCTGTAAAAACGGTTTAATATGGTGAACTATGTGCTCAGATGTTCTATGAGAACCGAATTTGGGCGCTAATAGTTGAGAGAAGTCGAGAAATGCATGAGCCAGGAGGAATGCAACCAGTTCTATAGGTTGGGGGGGGAGAGGTCACTTGATCTGCGTGCAAGCTGAAATGGAACTACACTTCCCTTCTGACCATCTAATAGAACAAAGACAAGCCATAGACGCGGCCACTGCCCTTCCCTCGCCTCCCAAACTGCAGTAGCACCAGTCCGGTGGTACATAGCGGATATCGACGGATAGACCAGTGACTATGCACACTTTATGGAATTCCTATCGAAAAGCTAGTGAAACCGTAGAGTACAATTCCAGTTCCCTGCTCGCTCTTATACCCGAAAAAGCCGTTCTGCGAAATCCATAGATATATGAGCTCCATCTTCAAACTTCGCGGACAATTACGAAAGTCCGTAGTGACAGCGGTTCGGAGAAATCAGAATCCGTACTCAGTTTTTGACATGGGTTCAAAAAACGTTACCTAACTGTGGTAGCTATTTCCCAAAACTGACAATGGCAAGAAATGCATGACCTCATGAAGAATTAGTTTCCGACTACATGTTTCGTGCTCGCTTGAGAGTGATGTTATCCCTTGCGTCATTCGCTTATTAAAGTTAATTCAATCGGTTTTATAATGATTGCGCAATCCGCAGAGCATTACAGTTGAACTGCAAAACGGGCAGCACTTTTTCCTTCACTCACATACATCTGAGTGGACAGCCAAAATTAATATAAATGCTATAGTACCTACACTATGTAGTTTGCAAAACTTAAGGACGAACCTAAATTATCCGTGACGTCACACAGCTT
>MU883232.1:0-13557 GCA_036418205.1 Ostertagia ostertagi
TGGACCATTCCGCTGGGAGTATTTAATAAACCCCAAAAAGGGGACAACCGTGCCTAAGGCTATTCTCATGAAAGTTAGGGGTAGTAATTGGAATTTTTCGAGAGTGGACCTTCTTTGGGTTTTTGGGTGTTGTTGAAGGGGGCTATCTGATATCACTAGAGGGAGTCGCGATGGTGGAATTTGGCTTGGGGACCACTCATCTGTGGATGGTTTTGGGGTTTGGGAGGGGGGGGGGGTTACAAAGAGATTGTTATATTCAAAGGAGAAATAAATTGAATAAGCCATTTTCTTTTCATTGCTATCTCGATTAAATATTGTTTCCGGAATCTAAAAATATTCTTCAAATTTTTTAAATTTATTTGTTTATTCACTCATTCTTTATTTATTTACTCTGCGTTCGTAGACGCGCTACAGCCAAGCGATGGAGGAATTAACGAGACAACATTAGTTTTAGGTTAGACAAAAGCAAAGAAATTTAAAGGCAAAGGTCGGGCTCAGGCACGCTAGAGAAGTAATTCCCGTGCCTGGAGGTTGTATGTGGGTAGCTGCACACATTGCAGCAACTTCCCACCTTGAAAAACGTCGTTAAGGCCCCGGGGCGTTCGGTTTCAATCCGGGGCCGCCTGGTCAATCCGGGACCGCCCATGAAGTGTCCTCCCTCTGCACTCCTCCCTCAATTTTGGTGGAAACCTTTTGAAAGATGTAAGAAATCGGCAAAATCAGAGCAGTTAGGGAATTCGCCGTTCTCTGGGCACAAGGAAATGCCCCCTACTCCTTATTCTCTTTCGCCACCCCCGCACCATGTCGCACTTTACTCCTTTCCCACATTCAACATGAATGACATGACGAGGCTAGCATTGGACATGGACGTGGTGCTGCAGTGCCTTCCCATTAAGAGCGATGCCAGGAGCGACAACAGAATAGTTGCAACGATTAAGGAAGTTAAAAAATTAATTGCACATATGACGCGGGATACACCGGAATCAGACTTTCGCAAGATTTGGTCATTCGGAAAAAAATCGAACGACCACGGGAGCGCATGCACGACGACTGAGAAATGACTTACAGACTGTCCAACCGCGGTAATGACTTGCTTTCGGGCGATTTCCTCACCAAACGATAGACCCATAATCTAACATGGGCGGTGTTCGGCACTCATGAACAGTTGAATAGAACTCTTTGGAGAGGAGGGAAATGCTTCAACTTATGCTTCTCTAATCACCCTATCTTGCCGTTGTACCACATCCGACCTTTCTGAAAGGTAAGGCTTAAGTTCAGCGTTCCCAAAAAGTTCCGCTTTTCCACTTTGGGTCGCTCCGTCAGCTAAGCTTATCACTTGAAAACGTCTTACAACCAGGGTGAAAATCGTGTCGAGTACGTGGTCGCAGAGGTACGACCCCCCCCGAAATCGAGATCCTGGCACGACCCCCTCTAACAGAGCAAATTAATTCAATTAAAATAAATCCTGCAAAACAAAAATCAAAAAAAATCAAAACAATCAAAAATTCTGCAAAATAATGCTAAGGACGCTTCATCTTGTCATCTATGCACGTCTTCCATCGCTGCATACTTTTGTGTACATACTGAAATATCGACTCGAGGAAAGAGGCATTAACTTTGTGTGACCTCAAGGCGAGGTTCGTTCAGAAACGCACAGAAATCCTGAAGACACGGGGTTGCGATTCAATCTTGATTCTTGCTTGAGTATATCAAAACAGCCGAGTGTATCAAAGGCCGATTCAACGGCAGCTGCGGCGCGATTGTCACTGGGTCAGATTTGCCGAAATTTCAAAAAAACGTCCGAATCTACACCCTCGATGAAAAGGTTGCATTCCTCCATTTCACAACCTTTGAAGCAGCTTGAGGTAGAGTTAGATAGAGCTGGATTTCGCGTTTCCAACAAGCATCGAAATTGCTCTGGAAGCCTTCCTTGCAGAAAGATAGGGTCTGTCAAATTTCGTCGAGTAAATGTCGAGGAGGCCCAAATTTTCACGCGAGTTTTTGCCACTTCAAGAGCAATATATCTCTTATATTGTAAGATCCTGAAAAAGGGAAGATAGTTTTGGAAAGCGGAAGGTTTGCGCTTCCTGATGGTCTGTTTAGTTTTCTTCTACAGCTTTTTGGTTGAAGAGATAATTGCGTCGAGGATCTATCGAGGTCGGATCCGGCCACCTGGAAATCCGCTCCCTCATTCACCATTGCAAGTGTGACTCGTTGGCAACACTCGGAATGTGTCTAGAACAATATCTTTGAACGCAAACAATAAGAATAGGAGCAATCGTCATCATCCGATTTGGTATTGGTATAAGCCATGCATCCCTCCTCCACTCACAGTTGCAGAATCGATTGAAAGGTGTTATATGATGGGGACCTTCGAACGAAACTGTATTGTAGTAGACATAGTGTGTTGTGCTATTCCTGTAACCTAAAAAACAACTTCATTTGCCCAGCGCTTTTTCTTCACGGTTGTCGTTTTTCCGACAGGGTCCCTAACAACAGCGTCATTCTCAGCGAGGTATTAAGGGAGAAGGAGCGAGCGATAGGCAGAGGAGGTGCCTTTGCAGCGCGTGCGCACATGTGGCAGTCTTCTTTGCGGGGATGCACTTTCATTCTTTGTACTGCCTTCAAATACGCCCTTCTCATGAAGGTGGAGGAATGGAGCGACTGAACCTGCAAAGAAAATTTAATATCATGTTTTTTTCGGATGTTTTCATTTTCTGCTGCGCTATACCCTATTACCTATCTGCACCATGATACCACTTCTGTTACTGACCCCAAGAGTACGACCCCCCATGGACCAGCCCAACAGGTACGACCCCCCTGTCGAGGATTTCCTCGACCGATATATCTGCTTAGCACATTAATTCGGAGTTTTGGCCTTTAAGAATATTCGAGGCGACGTGATATAGATCGACTAACAGTTCTAGTAAGAAGAGTACCAAGACAGCAACTGGAGAAGTCAGACTCCGCCTAGTTTTCGCAGAGCCTCTTGGGTGTCAACCTTCTAGTATCCATTGAGAGAGCCTTTTCAACATACAGGGAAGGAGCTTACTGCAAAGTAATTATAGAAATTCAGTGCGCTACAACTCGTTGATTTTGCTGGTTTGAGTCTTTACTGGACGTTTTCCAAATTTTTACAAGGCCTTGAAAATTTTATAGCTACTGTTGTTATAGCTATATGCTCCAGCAAAAAAAACGGAAGCCTTTTTCAGGAGTGAATTCTGCCGCCGTCTTTGAAAAAAAATGACAAAGGAGTGAGGCGAATCCTGGTCGACCGGCTCAAATTAACTTTCTTGTGTCGCATCTAAACTGATAAGCTGCACAATGCCGTGTTTTCCACAGAACATTTGCATTCGCTTGTAGTATTCAATTTCAGAATGTTTTTCAGGCCGGAAGGGAACTGCCATGTACTTTTCACAACAAAGCTGGACTTTGTCTAACTTCTTTTCTAGCATTCAATTTCAAAATCAGTATTCAATTCGGAGCAGCCAAGGCAAGAAGACGGAGAGTTCGAAGAAGAGTCAAAAATGAGCCGCGCAGATTTCAAAAAATTTACGACCCTTTCCCTTATGGGCGTTTCGCTACTACCTCCCCACCACCATCAGCCTTGGGCAGTCTCCTGATAGCATCCTTCATCCCCATCCCCGTCCACCACCCTAGCCACCATGTCTGTTTCTGCTAAGTCTGATTCTGATCGTGAGACCAGTCGATACCTCATCCACTTTTCCCCTCCAAAATGGCGTAGAACGCGGAGGGGAGAGGGAGTAAAAATCTGGTGAACTGACAAATCCTCTAATTTTTCCTTCCTCTCTCTTCTCTCATGATGTTTCCCCAGAACAGTCACAAAACCCGTCGAACACGACCAGCTTTCTACCGTTTCTACCGCCACAACTCCTTCAATTTCCAAATATACTGCCCATCTTTCACCTTTTGCCCTCACCAGCCCAAAATACGACCCTTCCAGCTCCAAAAAACTCAAATACGATCCTCACGTTGAGAGCTGTGCGCGGTTGACGATCCTGATCGGAGGCCGTCTCAAGGCTGGTCTAACAATGGTTTTAGAGATCCACGGGAGAAGGGTGCCTAGCGATTTCTGAATGTGAGGAAGCGGAAAGAGCAGGAAACTGAAGGGCGGGACCCATCGCTAAGCACACACTAAGCAGATGGCGAAAGCCAGTGAATAGCTTAAGGATGGGATGCCAACTTGATGCGAGTGAAGCTTTATTTCACTTGGAAATGTCAAAAGTGACGCGAAAAACTCTCTTGCAGATATTTTGCTGAAGAACCGAAATAGATGTGAGTCCGTTTTCCACCTGCTTGCTAGAGGATGAATAGGCGCATTACCAACATTTTCATCGGTCTCCAGGGATCTGAGAGGCACCATTGCGATGAGAAACAATAAGGAATTGAAAGCTCGAAAGAACTGAAAGCTTGTTTTTCACTTAACAGCTTATGGAAACGAAACGTCACCTGCAGCTTCTCCCTACCACATCGGTGGACGTTTTGCAAGGTTTTTTGAGCTTTGCCAAGGACAAAACAGCTTGCTTTCATACTTTTGAGCGCGTAGTAGATTGCAAACTAGCAGCAGATTCGATTTCTTGATCACATAGCAGCAGCTAACCGCATTTCATTGCCAGTGCCCTTTGCTAGTGACGTGGGCTCCTGTAGGGTATGACATCGGCCGGAGTGCGAGAAAATCTTCTGTTCCTAAAACCTACGCGTAGTTTCTCCAAGCCCTACCACGAATGGAAGTGCTCAAACCTGACAGAAAGCTTGTATGCAATTCTAACAGCGTAAGTTTTTGAAATGATAAAGGATAACGCTTCTGACATTGATCAATTCCTCATCGAATGCGCCGCGCGTTCTACTCCAATTCGGAATGCTAGAAGCATTTGAATGCTTTGTGGCCTATATAATGAATCGTGCGGCCAATCGATGTACTGATCAGAGTTTTTGCCACAGGACAATCCTGATAGCAACTTTTCGACCCTGGAGATGGATTATCCGTCCGTTAGAGTGGGTGAAAGGCGATCCGAGATTTTACTCCCGGGACCGTGATCGTGGGAAGCGGGCCCGCTTATTTCTACACCATTTCCGCCCATAAAACCGTTATGCATCAAGAATGCGCTACAGGAAGTCTTTCCATTGATCTCAGCTCGAGCTATTTATCACCATCTATAATCATTCCACCAATTCCATGCAAGGTTTCCCCGTTGAACTCGGTCGAAATGTCAAGGCATTTCTATGTCCCCATGAATGCGCCATGCATTTGGCTTCTCCACCCCATCGATATTGATGCTTTCGAAACCCAGATCTGCTTTCGCGATTTCGATCCTTTATAATTCTCCTATGTCCACGCTTTACACTTCCCACAACAAACATGATCATAGCAAGTCACATTTCTCTACCCGACCTCTTTAAAACTAACGGAATTCTATGGACTTGCCGACTAAGAAATTCGATAAGAATATTGAAATATTACTACTAATGTACACATTCGAGCGACTTTTTACAAACCAGGAGCATAAGCATAAAAAAAACAAGTAAAGGCATCATGAATACAGACGGCAACCTCAGCGAGCAGCAATAAAGGGGAGATGAAGAAGAAAAGGTTGCCCGTTGTCCACGGTACATATGTCGCCCTGTCACTGGATTGTCATGTCACTAACCTTCTCCGATTTCCTTCAGTCAGAGCCTTCACATCAAGGTCAAATGAACCCAGCGCGGTACTGTAACTCGAAAGAAAAACGGGCATATGTGTTTTAGATGGTGTTAGGATTAGAATTTTGAGTGTTTTTAGATGTTCCTTTGTTCGTTCAGCCCCACTGCGCACTCTCGACTTCATTAATGGAGGGTTTTCACACCAGTAATGTCCCAGGACTTGCCTTTGAAAACTAATAAAGAAAGAGAGCAATGCCCATTGTTATTATTGTTGTCTTATGGATGCAACAAAAACTAGTCACATGGCGGTATCTCTAAGTTCGAGATAAAAGAGGTCTTCCAAGTGGCCACGCAACCACACTACGTGAGTCATCAGAATCGTCAGTGATGTATGTGACAAGCCTGTCAAATGCCGGGGCCTGGTCGATGCTCTTTCTTTAGTTCTTACAAGCTTTCGCAAGCACTAAAAGTTACATCTCTGAGCTTTGAAGTGGCTTAGGACAAGAAGGCGGCTTTAGAATAGTCGCATCTCGAGAATTTCGGTCAAGGGGATTACAAACTTCATAGCAACACTAAAGAAGTAAAACCAGGGAAGGCATTCGCTTCCCATGGAACTTTGAATGGAGACCCAGATATATCGATAGAGCTTCAAACGCTGATTACAAATATGGAAACTAAAACTGCAAAATGAACTTGCCAAGGAAGTTGTGAGCAGTCAAAGTTGGCTGGAGTAAAGCGTTTACATATGAACTGTGCCAGCTTACGAGGCTTCACAGACACTGTGGAAAAGTGGTAGTGCTCCCAATCTCGAACCGGGAGTTCACCAGTTGCCTCCCGCGTTGGAGAGGTAATTTTGAGGGCACTACCACTACTTCATGGCAACTCTGAATGTCCGGACGCTAGCCCGGTTTCTATGTAACGCTTTACATCCACCCAACTTTATTGCTCACAACTTCCACGGGCAGGCTCTTTTTGCAATATTAGTTTCCAGATTTGTAATCAACGTTCGACCCAATATATACAGGGGGGCCAAAAAAAAAGAGTCACTCCTACTCACATTCAAAACAGAATTAATTACACTTTGCCAAAACCAAACCGAATGAGCTCAATTGCATATTGAAGAGCACATTCTATTCTATCAAAACATTGCATAGTGGCCTTCTACACCGACGACATCAGAAGATTTTCCCACGGAAACATGGTTCGCGGTACGAGCTCAACGAGGTCGTCGAGAAACCATAGACGATTACGACGTCTCTGAAACGCTGGTCAAAAGCCATTTTGCATAGTCAGAGCTAGTGTCTCTAAGAAGTCATTCACCAGTTATCCGATTGAAGAATTTATGTAGCAGCTTCAGAATGGAGCGATTATTGTAGGCCTCCTTAAGCTCGACGGTGATGACAGATGACGTCATATTCTGGAGACGGTGAACGCAGCGAAGGTGGGCCTGATTCTGCTTATGGGGGACATCTAAGGAATAATTTGCCGTATAACTCCCAATAACAGCGGCATCCTTTGCGACGAAAAGTTTGATGATATGCGCCATAGGCAAAGTGACTCTTTTTTTTGGCCCCCCTGTATGTAGGTCCTCATTCAGTTCCATGATAAAGTCGAATGCCTTTGTAATTCCGCAGGATTTTAGCGTCATCTTGGAACCGACCAATTGCCACGAAACGTTAACGCTGATGGTGCTGCGATAAAATAGTAAAAAAAACTTCTGAGGTCTCTCGACTTCAATTCAAATTTATTAATGGAGCCATGTGCATAGGAATCTTTCAGGGATTTATTCACTTATTTATTTATTTATTTATTGGTCAATCACAGAAGAGGTATAGCACAGCTGCAATCACGGGATGACTCAAAAGAGATAATAAAAAAGTCTTAGGTTAGGTTTTGGAAGAGCAACATAAAGGCGGAGTTGTTAAATGGATGTCTTGAAACAGAAGCTGAGGAAACCCACGGAAACGGCCTGGAACCCGGAGAAAATGGGACCACTTTCCTTGTCGCGTTTATTTTCGCGCATTGATGCGACTCTCTCCTCCTCTTGAACATTGCTTTCCGCTGCCACGTTGGTGGCGTACTCCGCCAAACCGCGGCCAAGAGTGGGCCATGCTAGATCGGCGGTGGTTAAGGTCATTTGGCTGCAATTACCCGGCCGCGGCGAAGTTTTTCGGTTCGCATCCTCAGCGAGGTCCACGCTGTTCCCCGCTAGGCATATTTCCCCCTTCTTTGCGCTTCGTCTTACTCGTGGAATCCTCTTTAAAAATTGAGAAATGAGGGGTCATATAAGCCCCACTCCTGCGAAAGAGTCGCAAATAAGCGCAGTTCGGAATCCCAAGGTTATTAAATAATTGAATATTATCATGTTCTCAAGGAGCGCCGTTGTAAGAACAGTTTCAGTATAAAACGCAGTAACGCAAGTAGGACCCAGAACTCTGAAAACCGGGGCTCCTGCGGAACACAAGTAAGAGTGGAAGGAGGAGGACAAGGCAAGGAAATAACCAAACTCAGCCAACTACAATAATAACTTAATTTAGTAGAATCACTCCAGAATGACTGCTTGTTTACTGTTGAAAACACAAACGCTATAGAGAAATCGAGTTGATTTGGATAGAAATGTAGAGTTTGTCAGAAGACGCGAACGAGGCCGCTGTCCTTGTTGTTTATGTAATCGCATTTCTGAATGCCTACATACGTCAGTGTCCCAATGGGCGTCTCCTAACGGCCAATGGGCTTCCTCATTTAGAACAACAGTTCATGTCTAGTGCTGTTAAACTTCCTAATTCGTGGGCGGAGATTATGCTCGCTAACCGCTTCAGGTTCGACATATAAACACTCCCATCCTCACACCAAAACAGCTCCTTTCATAAGTTAACCGGAAAATCCCGGAGGATTCGGATGGAGAAGGAAAGTTCGAAGCAAGCAACCAGGACTCCAGCGCGTCCTTTCGGCGACCCAACAATGATGACTGAACAAAAGGAAAAATATGTCAACATATTTGAAGTAACAAAGCGGTTCGTTTCGGCACAACTTTGATGACCTCTTCGTTTCCTTAACCCTGAGCTCAGTGATACAACACCGACGGCACCTAGTTATCCAAGGGTACACAGTCAAAAGTGCAAATCGGCAGGGAGATCGCAGCGGTCGCGTCGTCGCGAGGCTTTGCCGATGTGGCCGTGCCGCTGCGAACACAAGATCTGCATGAAGCCAGGGGAGAAGGAGGGGGAGGGACATTCAAAACAAGAGCTGATGGTAGTTAAGTCCTAGGGCTAAGCCCAGCAAAAACGCCTGAGAGAATACAAATGCTCACATTTTTCCTCCAGGATCCCTTCCCTCCCTAAGGCTTAGTCCCAAGCACAGTAATTTGGCTCAATCACTCAGACGTCCCGCGCCCCAAGGACATGAACGCCGTCATGAAGGCCAGGTGCGTTACTGATACCAATGTTCAACCACGTCGCCACGACTGACTGACCCTCCTGAGCCACACTTCATAGTGAATGCCAGAAAACCTTCCTAGAAAGTCTGCCCTTTCGTCTGAGGTAGACAAGTTCCTTTCTCAAGAGTATGCATGAATTCAATTGAATACACTCTCGAAGAACATGTTGAAAAGGGTGAATAACTTCTCAACCATACTCGGAAAGCCGACCGCAAGGGAAAAAACAAAACAGAGAGAGCCAAACAGGGAAAAAGTTGTGAGTCATCAAGTCTCGAACGAATGCGTCGCATGACACTTGAGTGGGCTCAAGCTGTTCTTTAGCAGTAAGTGCAGGAACTAAGTTGGCACCCACAAAGGGTGCATTGCTGTCGTGAATCAGAGGCCAGGAGTGCGGACTTCCATTGTGGGTCATATAAAGTGAAATGAGGTTGTTAAGCCTCTGAATGGACATTTTGGACGTGTTCAAAATAAAGCATTTATAAGGATAATGTAGCTGAAGGTGAAAAAGGGCAAAATCCGCTCTGGCTTGCCCGGAGACGGCCCGTAACTCACCAAATCAAAAAGATCCAGTAGCAGGGGTGCTGTAAAGGATTACTGCTCAAATCTATAAGCTCCACAGAAAAAATGGAAAGACGTCATAAAGAGGATTTCATTGAGTTTAACATGACGGCGGGAAATGCGCTAGAAAGAAGAGAATGGATTCCACAACTGCGCAGAATAGACACTCAAGAGAGGAGGGAAATACGCTTTCTTATGGTGGTCGCGCAAAGTGGAGCCCAACGTCAGTTTTGGAAAGCTACATTGGAAAACCGCATTATCGCTTGAGGTAATTTTGCACACTGCCACAATTTTGCACACATCGGGCTGCTTCCCAGGTGAAGGGCGTGTCAGGCAGGTATGCGAGCAGAAGGTTGTCATGCATGTTTGAAAAATGATTACAACAAAGATTTGCTGACTTTTTTGCCTAAAGGTACGCCCTTTGGATTACGGATTGAAAGCAGAGTGACAGCAATCTAAATAGATCCTTCTGGTCTCAAGTCAAGCCAGT
Organism: Ostertagia ostertagi; assembly: GCA_036418205.1. Classification (NCBI taxonomy): domain Eukaryota; kingdom Metazoa; phylum Nematoda; class Chromadorea; order Rhabditida; family Trichostrongylidae; genus Ostertagia; species Ostertagia ostertagi. Next base: position 10,146 of record MU883232.1, read on the forward strand.
TAGAGAGCCTGAGATCAGGCAAAATCACTTTACTTGAATACAATGAAACGATTGAGCTTTTGGTCATGTTCAGCCGCGCATTCGAGTTCCATTCAGACCCGCAGGGCGTTTTGAGTGAGATTGAAGCTATACAACGGGGTCGAACACAATCAACAAACATCAACAATATCAACAAACAATTCAGTGTTTATCTTTCCAGACAGGTGTGGTACCAACTCATCCCCAGGAGGGATAGAGGGCTTGTTTGGCTTGGATAGCGTTCGAATCAGCATTTGATCCCCAGCCGGTCCAATTTCGGGATACGCCACGCATTCCACTTCCACTCAGACTCGCAGTAAGGGTGTTCCCGTTCCACACAAGTCTGGTAGAAAATGAGTGATTCCAGGTGGACGGAGGTCTTGATGTCGATGGCCCTGGAATATGGACTTTGGACCAAGATCCCAGTGGGCGATGCCACTTGGCGCTAGCTACATCACGACATCGTTTGCCTTACTGGTAATCGTTCTTAGGAAGTTTTACTTGCCTAGCCTCTAAGAATGTTCTCGCGTTGATATCCTGAAAGAGTAAGTTCTGGATTCAAAATGCAATTACCAGACACACAACTACACCGATAGGGCGCTAAAGCCTTAGAAGACTTTAGAGGTGAAGTTTGAGAAATCGATGAGCAACAAATGTTGTGAGGGAGGAAGAAAAGAAATTCCTGCAGTCAGTCAAAACTGCAATGAAGTCAACAGAAACGTCAACTTCAGACATCGTCCTGAGGGAAATGCCAAGTAAAGTCACAAACTACTTATCTTCGAATCCTTTGTCTTCTGCATTTCATTTTTTATACGATTCTGTCCAAAAAATGCTGTGGGGCATTTTATAATGATTTATAATGCTGTCTAAAGGAACGCTGTAGGACATGAGACTTACTGGGTAGAAACATTCAAGGTTGGCGTTCAACCATAAGCCCAGGCGGATGCATTGCAGGAGGCGTCACTGGGTAAAGATAGAGGGGCATCCTTTTCAAAGCGGTTGGCCTATGCTTGCAGTTCAGCAACAACTTCAATAGTTTATGATAGACTGCTTCTCAAAAAGTCACTTTCATGATGGGAAGTGGATTTTTAGTTGATTCGATAATGAAGTAACTTTAGCGCAAACTGACGAAAATCGGTAAACCTTTGTGGCACAGTGAAAGTGAAGTGAACGAGACGATGAGAAAGAACAGGGAACATTCGGTAACTCCAATCATCCTACAAATCCTAAACACGGCACTGTCAAACGAGGACAGATGTCGTTAAGCAAGATACTTCTGCCCCTCCCCCCCCCCTTCCCCCCAACAAGAGTATGGCACCAAAACACACGAAACACTCCAAGCGCCCTCCTCCGCCTTAGCGATGCGCCTCCTGAACCACATTCAGTTCAGGAAGGGGCGGAGGAGGCAGTCTCAAACAAGGGCTAACCGTCGCCTTCGTCCCTTTTCCAAATTTTTGCGACCCCTCCCACTCCTTGGAGGGCTTCATATCGCCTCCCTGCTACCAACAGAATAAGGAGGCTTTCCTAACAAAGCCTCCAGTTTCACCCATTTTCTGCTTCTTCTTGTAGTTTCCACCGAAATCATTGAACAACTCGCCCAAAACGACCCATCTACCCCGTCCCACCGCCTCTTCATCTTCCTCGAATACTAACCCCACCACGTCCAATTATTCCAACATAGCTAGTCTCCATTAAAGACGACTGCCCCTTCCCAAAATCACAAATGCGTCTCCCCATTATAGTGCGAATGGACATTTGACCCTGGGCTTCTAGTTTCAGTTCGGAGTAGTCTCGAGTCTTCTATCCAGGTTAGTCCTCTCCATATAGGAGACCTCCGATAGCAAGCCTACCCTGACTAAGTCCAAGCGTTGGCTCAACCTATTCGAAGGATTTGAGAGTTAAGATCGATGTCAGACTTTGCGGACCAGGCGACTTACTACTAGAGAATCCTTGGATTCGCAGTCTAATAACGGTCTAGGCGGGAGCGCGCCACCTTTCACACTCCTCCTCTCCTCATCCACGATTGTACTACAAACATCTAATCAGTGATATAGTACAAAGTAACGGGCTTGACGCTCTATATTCGATGCTGTGACGGATACTTCATAATTGTGAAGAACGGAGCGAATCCCATGCGGAGGGAGTGCGGAGAGAACACTGGATGAACGCTTATCTTTAATGCATCTTCGGCGACGTCACAAGGCGAAAAAGTACATTCGATGCGATTTATCTGTGCATGGCTGCAACGAGCTCAAAAGAGCATTAGCTCGGTCGAGGAAAGAGCAAATTTTTCGCTTCTTGAAAAGCGTGAAAACATTCTTACACTGCTTAAGTCTGAAAGAAGAAAGAGGCGCGCCAAAACAACCCCAGAATCAAGGAACGCCACGCAGTCTCAAATACGCAATGATAGGGCCAAGGGAAATGAGAGTACAACTTGCAGTCTACTAAACTTTAGCCAGCGAAGAGGATAAGTGTTGGGGCTGTGCCAGGACAGTGTTAGGACATCAAATCTTCAATCAGCCCAATTTAACGCGCAAGATCAATGGTACTTAGGACACGATGAACTTTCTCCCAACACGATAAGAAAGGACACGATGAAATCCCCATCCCAAGGGAAGGTCTTCGAATGTTATAGATTGGGACCCCAACACAAAAGTTTCTCGGTTTAGGAACAGGTTTTAAGGAAAGAAAGTCGTTCATGGATAACATAAGCTCCCAAGAAACCTCCCCGTCGAGAACAATCGTCGGAGTTATACCGTAATTGTGAGAGTCTTTCATAGTGTTGGCAGTAGACGTAGCTGTGGTGATCCAGAGGGGGAGGAGAGACGCCGACTGAAGAGTTCGACACAGCGAGCCACAGAAACCAACGCTTCACAAGAGAAAAGGAAGGTCCTACTCCAATAGGGGGAGGGGGCGGGGGGAAAGGAGGGAGGGAAAGGGCATGTGGTGCGAAATCTCGTCTGCCTACAACAATACCCTAATTTCCGGTAGATAAGCCCGCGCCGATTTCACGTAAAACACCTCCGCTCGTGCAGTGTAATTTTGTACACCTTAGAAACTACCGTAAATTTGCCTATAGGTTCATGCTATTCATTTATTCATTCATGGCAATTCAATGCTCTGGCGCCTATTTTCTGCTCGTCTGCGCTCTCCAACCGAGAAATGTGCGTTGAACAACGTTAATGCCAAAAATGTCATATTCGTAATCAGGGCACCAAATAACCCCTATACAGAAGTTTACACCGATTTTGGTGAAAACAAGGGTCGTGACAAGGTGACGCCAACTGGCGCCAGATGCACTAAAATGAATGTCGTTTTCGTAATCAGCATATCGAATTACCCCTATGGGCAAGTTACGGTTGTCTCTAGATGTACGCAAGTGCACTGCACCAGC
>MU883235.1:0-15518 GCA_036418205.1 Ostertagia ostertagi
TTGTGTGTAGGATTAGTATTATCGAAACTAACGCTTATGTTCCGTTCTTTTTGCTATGCTCATGAGGCTAGGGGCCTAAGGGGTATCGTTTTTCTGTGGTAATGGAGGCGGAGCTTTTTCCGCGGAAGACGATTAGAATGAAGGTCGAAGAAAGGGAAACTGACCTAGTTGAGGGACCCACGGACCTCCTGAGGGTGCGAACTGACGCGCAATTCGCATGGAAAAATTTGACCTCGGCGACCTATCATGCCTCAAAGCTGGCGGGTCCGGCGATCTCCGCCCACCGATCATCTGATCACTCGCCGTAGTTCAATACGTGGCGAGTGATTAGATAGCTGAGAGAGCGTAGTGTTGAAGAGGGCACAGCGATGAGAGTCGCATCAATGCTCAAATCAACGGGCAAGGAAGGGGTCCCATTTCTCGGGTTCTGGGCCGTTTCTCATGGTTCTTCCTTCTTTCGTGTACCACTCACCATCCCTAGGTTAATTTGAAATGGGTTGCTTTTTCATCGTGAATTCGTCCTTTAATACACCGAAACCCTCCAGAAACTGCATGTTTCATTACATCAGCCACAATGCATAAATATAGAATAGGAAGGAAGTCGCGATGGATCGCGACATGCTCAATATTTATATACACATGTTCAAACTTTAATAATCTCTCATGCACAGGGATGTTTCACTAATTGCTATAATATTATAAACCAGATTAGTCCCCCGTCAACCGCCGGGACCTTCCTTTCCTGCGCAAGCTTTCTATCCTCCGCTATGGTCCCTTCCTCCTGTGACACCAACACCTCCTGGAAGTGACGCGTATGCAACACAATGGTGTTTCATACAGTAGAAGGGACACAATCATGATATGACGGTAGATTTTTCGCTTCCCTTCCTCATCCTCCCTTCCTCTCTCCACTGCCCTCCAGCTGCCACTGCAGCACCATGTGGAATGAACGGAAGTGTGCTAAGCAGGTGTTTATATAGCCCTAAGAGTGTTATCACAACTATCCTGCTACAAAACATTGATATCTCAAATCCTGTAAGCTACCCGATTTGTTAGCGGTTTGTTTATCCCATGAGCTTCCTTCTCACTCACTTCATTTTGCGGACGGACACACACATACATACACACACACATACAGATACACAAACCGACACACAAAGTTAGCGCTTTATAAAATAGAAGGATATCAAATGATCACAGGATAGTGGCTCGCACACAAATATTGCCACGTAAAAGCGTTTATCCTTCGGACATTTAAAGGGACAGATCATAGTCAATCAGTGAAAAGGCTTTCCGTTAGAGAATACGAAAAGAGGATTTGATTACGTTGGCTGTGATCTCATAGAGCTTGAACAAGTACGATTATGGGGAATTCAATCTCGATCACGTTGAATTTACGAAATGAGCAGCGGCGCACTTTTTCAGCGGTCTTGAAGAAGACAAGAAGCTCACAGACTGATCTGCGTCCTTATGTTACTCGCCCAGAACGAGGATTCCATGCTTGCGATATAGGTTCTCGGCGCTTGGCTGTGACAACCACCTGGCTGACTCAAATCCGTCTAGAAGAATATGGCGACTTCTGATCCTAACAGTGCAAGGCTGTCGTGTCTAGGTTACCTCAGAGCGGCGAGCTCGAGTATTTGAGAATGAGTCGGTCACTTATATAGAGAAACCCCAAGGTTTACAATAAATTTGGACGATTTTCAAGGAAGAACTCCCGCAGAGGAGTGAATCTTTACTTTATTTCATCTCTTTGAAGTCTCAAACCACATTGTAGGAATTTCCTTCAATCAATTCTTTCGCAAGTATGATATAAAGGTTGCATAACGTCTGCTATCTGAGAACGTGTCCACTCGTGGTGTGTCTGTAGCCGACTGTTACGAAATCCCCAACAAGAGCACTGGTATTATCTGTGCTCGCGTGGCTTAAGAAACGAGCAGAGGCCCGGCTTGGCCTCTGGTCATTTGAGCGTATACGACGTAAAACTTGAGCTATGGACTCATAAGGCTTGGGGCGAAGCGAGATCAACTGAAGATGGAATCGTCCCATCTGTGAAAATACGAAATAAACTGTACATTGTTTCGGCGCTTGACATTGTAAATGTGTTATGTGGTCGTATAGGGTCGAGAATATTTGACTTGGAAAGGATTTCGGAACGGAATGAGAGAAACGAAGCTTTTTGAGATGGGAGAAGAGGGGGCTTCACGAGAAGCACATCTGCAGAATATCAATGGGTTCTTCCTCCGTGGATCGAACCTCGAAAAAGCTGTGGTTACTGAAGTGGGATCGGGCAGAGCGGCGAACCAACGGGCTTTTAGCTTATTAATCGCTTCTGGGTTCGGAAGGACAAAGGGCGAAATTACCTGTGCTATTATGTGCACGTAGTTAGACACCCAGACTTTTACGGCTCACTGAGGACTCAAAATTCATTACAGATCCGTAGTTCTTTGAATTATTAGCAATCGACGCTTAGTTCACTTTTTCGTAATCCTCACAAGCAAGGGCTTAAAGTCTTCGATTGTAGCAAGAATGGGGGGGATATCCTTGAAACGTTTGCTTGGTGGCTTAGGTGTCTTAGCCAGCATTTTATGTCCGAAAATGGAAGTTTTGTCAAAACTTTGCAGTGTTCTCTCGCAGCATGATAACTCTCTAATTTATGTGAGTTATTATATCAATAAGGAAAATAAGCGGTTATAGTGTTAATGCACCTGTGTGAAAGATTGCTTGGTTCAGACCATACTGCGGCATTAGAGTCTGCAAGTATCAGTCTCGAAAGGCGGACTTCCCCATTAATAGATTTACCTTGAGTTAGAATCGCAAAAATATAGGCTGGTGTGTCAAGCCGTAACCGATCCGTACCTTCTCAAAGCGCCTCAGTAAACTAAGATAAAATGTTTTATGAAAGCGAGCAAGTCAAAATCTGAGTTGCTCACCTCAGGGAAGAATTTGCGTGCGGTACAATCCACATTCCTCTCCATCTCATGCAGCGAAACTTTCCCGCTTGTCTCCTAATTACTACACAATTTAGAAGCAGTTCCCGATTTACTCGATACGTACTTGATTGGCAGACCTCCGATTTTTTGGTATTCTATTTTCACCACTCCTCTTATCCATAGGCTCATTTTAGGGCATCGTTTAGTCTTTAGTCATTATTGAGTTTTTGTTTTTCTATTTTTTTTCTTGTTGTTGCTTTATAATTGTAAAATTATCTCACTCGGTCAACCTCTCCAGCCTAGTATTGTCATGGATCAGCGCGTTCACTACGCATAAATAAATAAACATTCCAAATGTTATAGTAAAAAACTCTTCTTCTCCTTCTTTAGCGTTGTCCCGCTTTTTGGCGGGGTCCGCTTTTCTGATGTGCTGACGCCACTTTTCCCGATTAAATGCTTGGTCGGGGTGGATGTTAACCGACTTCAAGTCTGTGTGCAACGTATCGAGCCAGCATAGTGAAGAGTTCGACGGAACAATTCTATTTCGTACACAAATGGAAAGATTTGACTAAGAGTTAAAAAGGATAAAGCATTTGCCGTTGATCAATCCCTTTTTGGGATGCGGCACGCATTCTACTTCCATTTGTACATTCGTAGTGGCGTTTGAATGCGATGTATACAATGACTTGCGGGGGCCAGCCGATGTACAAGTCAGTGTTTTTATCCTCCCAGACAAGTCTGGTACCAATTAACCGACCCCGGAGGGATGGAAGGCTTGGTTGGCCCGGGCGACTCACGACCCAGGATTTGATCCCCGGACCGCTCGCGTGGTAAGCGTGCCACTTGCCACTACACCACTTCCGCCCCTAGAGTTCAAACTTGTTTTATTAATTCAGTGTCACACAAATTAATGCCTCCGTTGAATTTTACAACTATTCAACGAATTTAATATTCTTCGTGAAACAACGAGAGCTAATGTACTGACATCGCCTTGAAATTGTAGAGTTACAAATTTTTGACGTGCCATTTGGAATGCGTATTTTCAATAGTGAATCTCGATTTTGAGAAACTGTGTTGCATATCGTATTCTCCACTTTCTACCTTGTGCCTAGGTTATGAGTTTCAGACACCTTCGTTGTTATTTGCAGCGCTAGGTCGAAAACACAATGTTTCCAAACTTTGACCACACTGTGTGCAGCTGGTTAAGTTAATAAATGACTATTGTGAGTGCAAGGGAGAAAAAATCGGATTTACAATTAGCGCTATCCTGTTTGCTGAAGGTGAGCCTTCTCTTTGCCAGTGGTGGTAAAATTCTTATCTATAAGAACCCTCCCACGAACACATTGCACACTCTAGTCGGAGAGCTGATGATCTTACCTGTTTCGATTCGATCAAAACGTCGAAATACTAAACTACATATACATACCACATGACTGTGCGACTAATATACAGGAATTCTACTGTCTACCTTTTTCGATTCATTTAACTTCCCGCTTGAAGATGCTCTCGGATGATGTCAAGATCTGTGAGTGATAATCCAAAACCCGCACTGCATGAGCACTGAGTCGACCTGTAATTGCAATGCAGCTCAAGACGTATTACGGATTTTCATGCTGCATAAATATCTACCAGTTTTGCTTCGCCCGCTATCGCGCGCATCACACGGCAGGCTTTAGCGAAATTGGAGGACCCATGGAATATCAGCATGAGATACTCCATTAACCATCTCACTATGACTGTGTTAGACCCTCCACAGTTTCACTGAAGCTCATCGAGAATACGCGTGATAACGTCTGGAGCTGAACTGGTATATTGATCGCAACTCTGTAAACATCCAGCATTTTTCTTGAATCAAGATAATTTAGCGGTGAATAGGATTTTCTTGTCGTCAGTCTCAAAATAAAAATGAAATATGCCTATTTACATAAGTGATGAGCTAATGCTTATCATTCATTTACATTCACCATTATTTAGAACCCCGAATGAATTAGCGGTTTAATGAGTTTGGGTTTTCTTAATAGTGCATCAGAAATGAAACTTATCATTTGCTGAAGACTTGTTTAGGTTTATGCAGTCGAATTCTATTAAGTAAGCTGGTTATATCGAAACAATGTGCACGTACTACAATTTGTAAATAGGAACGCTCTAGTGTCAACGCTGCGTAACGGAATTGACGACTTCAGCGTTCTGGCGCACCTTATCGGCCCTTATCAATCGTTATCAGTTTCTGGCACCCACCAACAATGTCCCCGTCCCACCCCACATAACACTTGTAAGTATGGTTGCTCTGGTGTCAACGCGAGCCAGGCAACGGAATCGACGACTTCAGCGTTCTGGCGCGCCTTATCGGCCCTTATCAATCGTTATCAGTTTCTGGCACCCACCAACAATGTCCCCGTCCCACCCCACATAACACTTGTAAGTATGGTTGCTCTGGTGTCAACGCGAGCCAGGCAACGGAATCGACGACTTTTGCGTTCTAGCGCATCTTATCAGCCATTATCAGTTGCTATCGCTTCCAATCATGTACCACCAATGTCCCGGGACCGCCCCACATAACACTTGTAAGTATAGACGCTCTTTACCAATATGAACGGCAAAACGAAATTGGCGATGCTCGCTTTCTAGCCCCTCTTATCAGCTATTATCAGTCGTTATCAGTTCCTATCACGTACCACTTGTGTCCCCATCCCACCCCTATAACATATGTAAGAACCACTGCGCTATCGTTACTGTGACTCGAGCTATGAATTTCCGGTCAAACACACACACACACACACACCAACAGACACACGCTAGCCGCTTATATATAGTAGGATAATTCAATATTGTTTTGTAACCTAAACGCCCTCCTCCCGGCCTATCCATTCAGGTGTGATAATGTGTTGCGCTTGTTTGCGACCGGTATCCCGTATACTCAGCCATAAACTTGCATTGTATTGAATACGAAGAATAGGAGAAGCGGTCCTTGTCATCCAGAAAATAAAGCCTTTCAACGTAATGTAACTACATATGTGGGTATCTGGAGTAGAGCCGCCGCATTGAGACCTTTGTAACTATGGTCTTGTGAAAAAACCCTTTCCATAAGTACGGTACGCGTTTCAGCGTTGATTTAAAAACATCGCAACTCTATGGAAATAGGAACTCTTGATTGAACGTCAGATTCCCCATACCCTTGTCAGCATTACTGGCGTGAAAACAGCTCACTGTGATAAAAATCTAACTTAGTCTACTCTAAAAACGATCGGAAGGCGATTTCGACTTCGTAACAATTGGCCTTATGATGCAAGTGGCACGACATTGTAGAACTACGCCCCACAGCAGCGAGGGCCTCGCTGCGATAAGTGGCGTAGCGCAAGGTATTTCGAGGGGACAAGAGCAATAACACTTGATGAAGACCAGCAGAGGCGTTAGGAATAAGACCCCATCGACTGATTGATTCTTTTTATGTCCGTCTGGATGGGTTCGTTGGTACATAATAAGTAAATACAGTTACAAGTACAACCAAATCTGTTTGCAAAGGTGAGCCTCTTGCTGACATTGAAGTTCCGATCTGCTACATGAAGTTTTTTTCACCGTCACAACATAACCCACTAGTCAATGGATTACGATTCTGAGGCCTTTGTGGCAAAAACTGGCAACTGCTATGAATGGTGATTTGAAGTATTCAGAATGTTAGCACAGCTTTGTGCTATCCTAGCATTCTGTATACTTCGAGACTGTTTGTTCAGGTCACAGAACTGGGTTGTGACACTGTCAAATCTTTACTTTTTCATAAGAGATGAGAACTCAGCAGACTCACTCGAGAAATTGACTGGTATGAACTGTTGGAGACAATCCCGTAAACAGTGTAGATGCCGCTTGCGTCTGATCAACTTAATCATATATACTAAACTTTAGAATAAATATAAACGAACAATAAACTTATGAGCTTTATTCAGTGGAGTTGAGTAAAAAATTTCACTTTACCTGAATTTGCTTTGCTGCCGTTTTTTTTATTAATCGTATAAATTATTGCACTAAAGGTGGAATATTCACTTCACAAGTTCAGGCAATAGTGAAGGCCTTCACATCATCATTCAAGACGAGATTTCAAGGGAAATACTACCATATGCGCCTTGAAGGTGATGTCAAATCTGCTTGTGGCTGCTAACATACTTGGACAGTACCTGACGCTGGGTGCTCATGAAGTCTATCGCAGGGGTTTTGAGTCTGGCAAGCTGTCCTAGTCATCGGAAACTGTTGCCGTAACACGCTACTCTTCGACGTACGTTCAAACAGAGCTCCTACATTGGGCTCGCACATGAGGTCCCCTCGCTTCATTTAGAGTCCACTGTAAAGATAAACTCTTCCACTGATCATAGATCAGTTTCAAAAAGCGCTTTGCTTAAGTCCTTCCGAAGAAACCAGTTTACATTATCGTGACAGTGAGTCGAATCAGGTCAAGCGTGCGTTGAGGAATCCTCGACATGTCACAGAGGGGGGGGGTCGTATTGGCCCGCTGGGGAGAGATCGGGCCCGATTGATACAGTAGGATCATCGTCGGAGGACAAACATTAAGGATCGAATCGATACCAGGCCAGAGTATTTCCAATAACAATTGATTCCGTCCACACAAAATCTTCGTGATTTAGAGGTGTCCGCTTAGCAATTCTTAGTGACTTTAGTGTTTCATCACCACACAAGTCAAAGGATCCGAAATTCGCACGTTTTCTAGGGATATTTTATCTTTCAAGTAGGTCCTCAAATCCAACGAGATGTGAAGCACACGGCGCATCCCAGAGTGGGCCCAGTTGGTTGCGCGCGCTTCAGCTACGGCTATCTTGATAACGAATCTTAATTCAGGAAGAATCAAGAGGGTTCTGAAAGAGTTCATGTTAAATTACAGAGAGGAGTACACTATTCAACAAGAAACGCAGCCTTCAGCGTCAAATTCACAAGCATGTAACCTTTAAAGTTGAGACCCGCTAAACAATTTTACACTTTTTGCAGAGAGAAAAGCACGAGGATTTTGAATCTGCTCCTACTTCAGTATGTAATCGCTCCTGCAAGGAGCTATAGTCGTTGGGATAGTGCTAATGTAGCGAAAAAGTACCTTTCGGCGGTACTCGGGCAAAAATCCTCAACGTGGCCATTTTTTAAATAGTGAACGTATTTAGCAGTTTTAGTTGCCTCTAGAAAGAGCAAATCTTCTAGTTTATGATGACGTATTAACTTTCCAGATTGCATGAGTTTGAACGGAGTTATGGCTTTGGAAAGCGTAAAAACTCGCACTCATCACGAATTTTCCTCGTTAATTTTGCAAAAAAAAAAGTTATACGAAAAAAGAAAAAAAAAAAAACAAAAATCCTCAACGTGGCCATTTTTTGAGTACTGGACGTATGAAGCTGCTTTAGCGACCGTTTGATAGAGAAAATCTTCTAGTTTTGTATGACGTATCAACTTTTTGAATTTGACGGAAATGAAGCAAGTTATTGCTCCGGAAAGTGTAAAAACTCGTGCTCGTCTCGAATTTTCCTCGTTATTTGATCTAAATTTGTTATTTCTTATAACTTCCTGTAATTTCAGTACTGATTAGAAAAAGCTCTTCACAAAACTCCAAATCAGCTTTCAGATTGAAAATTCGTTAACTTTTTGAAGAAAGTTATAATCATTTGAATATTTGTTCAAATTTCAATAGTAAATAAGCTGCTCCACGGTCAACGCCAAAGTCCAGTCAACACACAGCTGGCGAAGGCTTTTACAAGGCTTCCTTTGAGCGAAAGGGGCTGAATTGAGAACCATAATCTGTGTAGTACTAGAATTTGGTAAGTCTTGTGGAGGAAATAAACAAAGAAGAGGTGTTGTCATAGTACGCCATTTCTAGTGACTAGTTTGACGTTTTTTGCTCCGTTTCTCGTTTGCTCGTTTGACAGGACTCGTCATTAATGATCATTCTTTGACTTTTTCACTTTTATACTTTTTAAACGAGTTTTTTTTTGGGACGATGGGGTAGCAGGGCTTTTTTATGAGCAGTTTTGGTGGAGAATTAAACAACTTTTTCATAGTTCGGCTTTTAAAGAGGGTTGTTTCATGGACTTCGGCCTTCGGCAGAGGGAGGGGGGGGGTCGTATTTCCGAATTTTCCTCGACGCCTCGCTTGACCCTGGTCTGAATTATGCAAAAGAAGCCTAGGGTTCCGCCAACTCTTCTTCCCACACTCGCGCAAGCCCCATCTCGCACTCCCATCCGTCCACAACTGCATTGACTAAGCTATAATACAAAGCTGCGTTCCGAAACTCCTGCACAGTGGAGCTCTTGCCTACCAACTGACAATTTTGTAATCATGCGGATAGTCGTTTCAAAGAGATCAAGCATTGGAACCCAACATGATGGTTGGTAAAACGACCTTCGCCGAGTTCTCCGTCTACAGAACCCTACCTTTGTTAGAATTCGGGTTTTTCAAATTTGCTTCTTAGCAAACTGCAGGGATTGTATTAATTTCTATTTCGATCAAAAACATTTTAGTTGAACCGAGATATGCGTTTTTGGATTTGAGAGTGAGACTTTTCCAACAACTGAATATTTCATAAATGGATACAATAACCCGCATCCTGTAGAAAAGGGTGCTTTGAAGTACGGCTCAGTGTGCCCATAATGATGACAGTGATGCAAAGGATCCAAGTACTAGACTACTCTGACATCTCCCGAACAAGACGTTCATTTGATCATTTCACTCCTTTTTACCGGAGCATCGCATGCAACACCTTAGATTAGCACTGTCAATAAATCGCTATACCCTTCACACTCCTTACCCACTTGAATGTATGTCCACGGTTTTTTGCTGAATCAGCATCTTTCACCCCGGCACCTGATTGATTCCCTATTCCCCATATGCTACACTCTGTTTAGTGGGTGTGCTTGTGCAAGTGAGTGTTATACAGTAGATTAGGGTGTAAACAAAACTATGAGATCACGCGGCATTGATAACTTCACATTGAACTTTCATTCCTAGTTTTGTTGTTGACTATTTTCTATCAGCACTCCTCACAATCTTCTCGCGCCCCTCTTACACCTTTGGTGTGACCTAGAGTAAGCTAATTGCCTCATCTACATACTTGTAGAAATTCTACCACCACCACATCACCGGAAACGCTCAAGTCCTTGGAGGGGGAGGGGAACATTCAGAACAGGGCCGATGGTAGGTAACACTAAACGCATGGTGGGCGACACTAAAAGCAAGCCCAGGAGAGGAGAAAAACGCTGGGGAGAGCACAATCTGCTCACATCGTTCCCAAGAAAACTTCCCCCTCTGTGAAGCTTGGTACCAAGTGCTGTAGGGGGCTCATTATTTGCATGGTACCACCCCTCCCCCACCCCGCCCCAACAGGATGAGCACTTCATCCAGTTAGAAAGATACTGCATGACAAAATGTCTCGCAACTCTGTCCACTATTCCTTTGTCGTACAATTTCCTCCCACCGGGCATTCTGTGGACGGAGAGGCAGACCACTACACCGATCGAGAGGTCGACATGAAAAGTTTTCCATGCTAAACAGTGAAACCACTGAACCAAGTAACTATTTGGCTCACCAGACAACGATTCTCCAAAGTAACGGTACATCTCCTCCATTGCACCTGGGGTCATGTTAGTCCGGCATGATGATGAACCTTAATTTTGTGAAATTTATCCTGGGATAGCGCAATCCCTACACGAGCAAACAGTCGGCCTTTACTCTAAAATCTCTTTGCACTCACGTGTATCGACGAGCGTCGGTGTCTTGTTGCGTGGAGAAGGCCCGAAGGACAAACGAGGATTGCTGGAGACCCGGCCAACAGCACCAGGAACTCACGGTTGAGGTATGAATCACTCTACTCATGAGAATGAGTACCGTAGTTGGAAGGGAGAGTCTGATGAAGAGTAATCAATAGACTCAACGCCTTCGAATTGCTTTAGAAGGTGGGCTTTTTCCTGGCAGTGGATCCTTTTACACAGATTTGTTCCCGTATTTTCCCTTCATCTTCCGCTGCGGCATCAAACATCAGAAAATCAAGCCGCTACAGTGTTGACTAAATCTTGAGGACGATACCTTCATCGGATGTTACGACTACCTCTTACGATGGTAACCGGTTACCAGATTCTTAGACGAATGATTCTTCGTTGTACTCTGCTTCTTTTTGAAAAAAAAGCTTTCACGATTTTCTTCAACATGAAGATTTCTCGAGATACGGAATAATGTGAGACATAATAGGGTGAGATGCGAAAACGAGCGAGTAATTCCTGTTCTAGGGAACGCATGTTCGCATTTGAGTTCGGTAGCGTGGCTTTGTTCGAATAGTGGACCGGTGGATGTTTGGTGTTTTCCGTTTGAGCCAGTCTCATTCGGATGCTATGGAAACTCATGACTTGGGGTACAATGCGGTTCAGAACAAATAAGGCCCGGCAGAGGTCGACGTCTTCCGGGGTTGAAGGCGGCGTTCCTGGGAGTCATGAATCCTGAGCGGTGCCTCGTTGATTGCTCGTTTTTTCTCTGATTTACTAGAAGGCGGGAGTCGCTTTTTCTGAATGTAGTGAGCCTTGGGTTTTCAAATGCGTACAGTTCTTTTCTCGATAAAACAGTTCAGCGAACGCATCTCGCCCCGGGGGTCCTTGTTTTATGGGTATCCATTCTGCATAAGGATCGCTTTCCTTAGTCTTAGTCGCTTTTACTAAGCCTTTCCACAGGTAATTGTTGTCAGTGGATGGAAGAATGCGAACTGCGTTGCCAGCCTCACGGCGTAATATAATGCCCATTTTCCTTCTTTTTTTTCGTCAGCAGTAGACGATTTTATGGACATGGTAAAACGTGCATTTGGTATGTCCTCCAGGGCTATTTCATCCAAAACCCTCCTGATTTCTGTTTAGGCGGGGAGGCGGGCGTCTTGTTAACAGGCCCACAATATTACTCAATCGCTTTCAATGGCTAGCCTTCGATCGTCACGCCACTTACAGTCGGTAAATTTAAGTTTTTAAATAAAGGGTTGCTACTAAAGATTGGCGCATGGTATTGACCGTATTTTCTACGGAGAGAACATATTGCATCTTCGAATGTTTATTTTTATGCACAGGACAACATAACAACACATTACTAAGAATATGCTCGAAATGGCCTCCTTTGGCAGCTGTAAGGTTTCAACATTCTTAACAGTGAATGACCGTAGGGCCGAAGAAGCGTGACGTCGGTTTCTTCACGCCCCCCATTCTCTAGGAAGCCTCAGGGAGTCCAACACTCGCTGTTGCCAGGAAACGTTCTGCTGCGACAAGGCCAGACCGTAAAAGCCGACTGGGTTCGGTCTGGGCGAGTCAGAGATGACCAAACAATCTGCGGTGAGCAGGTAACTGAGAAGAATGCGCTCACAGAATTCTGAAGGTTTGGAATGTGCAGACCGTCTAATTCGCTGAAGAAATGGCAGTGACCTTTCGCTGGAGGTCAAAACAGTCCACAGAAAGAGCACATCCCGTAAAATTGTTTCCTAGTAGATCTGGGCATTGATACTGACGGATTTATCCACAAAGACAAGTGTGTCTTGGTTTCAGAAGTAATTCCTGTCCAAACCGTGACAGATTTTGAATCGGGCTCTGAGTGTGATGCAACGACTGAGCAGAATTTACTACCCGGATCTAACATTGGATTGTTGTTTGTGAGATTTTGTGCCTCCAGTGTTGGTTCTTCTCGCTTTCACGTCGACGTCAGTTTCTGGGCTCACGGTGTATGTCAGTGAGAAGAGTTTGGGAAGCTGGTATCACGGCAAGGAGACATTTCGAGCACTTTTTAATTTGATTATGTTTTATTGAATATGAAAATAACGTCTGAAGGTGTAAATAGCCCTTGGGTAAATGTGCGGTCATAAACAATGCGCCAATATTTAGTAGCCACCCTGGAAGTTCGCTCCTATCATGTATTGCTTTGCGCGTAGCATTGACGTGAATCGAAGGGTGATGATTAGTCAGAACTTGCCAATTCCGAGTAAGCTTTGAGCTGAAGGATCGTTCAGTGGCTTACAAACTTTCCAGAATACTGGTTGGACCAACCCCTCGTTACGGGTTACGGATTCTTGAGTCTGTCTCACCTCAATGATGCGCCCCGTTTGCGAGCTCCTCTTATAAAAGCCGCTCTTGACTATTTCGTCTCGACGATATTACATCTATTGACATATACAGGGGTGGCCAAAAAGAAGAGACTTCACTCAACATTCAAAACGGAATTATTTACGCGTCGCGAAACCAAACCAAATGACCCCAACTGAATATTGAAGAGCACGTTATAATCTATCAACAAGCTACACAACAGCCTTCTACACCGACGACATCAGAAGATTTTCCCACGGAAGCATTGTGCGCGGTACGATCTCAACGAGGTCGTTGAGATACCATAGACGATTACGACGTCTCTGAAACGCAGGTCAAAAGCGGTTTTGCACATTCACAGCTAATGTCTCTGGGAAGCTATTCAACAATTAATTCACTGAGGAAATTGTGTAGCAGCTTCAGGTCGGAGCGATTTCGGTAAGCCTCGTTGAGCTCGACGGTGACGGCAGATGACGTCATATTCTGGAGACGGCAGGGGCAGTGAAGGAGTGCTTGCTTCTGTTTACGGAGGAACAACTAAGGAATATAACGCCATAAAACTTTCATTAACATCGGCTCCCTGTGTGACGAAAAGTTCGATGATGTGCGCCATGGGCTGAGTGTCTCTTTTTTTTTGGCCACCCCTGTATATGGCTGACCCACCGCGGAGTTCCCTCATGGCGTCCTACTTTGTCTAAAATCAGCCCTCAAAGGTAGTGATTACGGTAGTCATAAGAAGGGTTTATCGGAGTTTGGTGGTGCTCGATGATAACGTAATAAGCAGTGGTGAAAACGCAGAATCCTTCAAGAACGCATACGGTTTTTTCACTCATGAACAGGTAACAGCTCAGAAAGCGGACGTATGAACGAGTTCATCGCTTTGGTGACAGCATGCCAAACCATGCTCCAATCGAGTTGCTTCAGTTGTGCCGCTGCTGGCAACGCAGCTCGTCCAAATCACCAAGTAAACTAGTGGGCGGATCGCTTTTGGGGGCGGAGTGCTTTCGAAGTCCTGCTCAGCAACCAGCGCACCTTTCGTCGTGAAAGCGCCACACCTCGCTTCCCTGGCAGCCAAGTAACTGATTCGTGTGGTGCATATGCTTCCCCGATGCGCTCCCTCTTTATCGTAATCGCTGCCTTTAACATTTCTGGAACCATTCCCAAATTAATACGAAAACGTCCACGCTGCTTTGAAAAGTGCACCAAATGCATGGAAATTGTCAGTGTCGATTGGAAAAATGTCCACGACCATTTGAAAAAAAGTGAGGGTTTAATTAAAAAATATCCTGAATCATTCTTAAATTGTGTGTTCTGGAGAGGAAATGGTATACTTGTATATCGTCTGCACGTAATTCCATTGGCAGTTTCACCACTCCGACTCATAACAGACTTGTGATATTCGCTGTTCTACACATGCTCCTAGCCGCCTCGTATTCGTTTGTTTTTTGTATACGGTAGCGCACATATCAACTGCTCTACCGTACGCTCTATAAGCAGATAGATTGTTCAAAGCGATTAAAGTGCCTATAAAGAACTGCACATGAGTGGTGAGTTTTGAACAAATCTTCCGGGACCTGAAGCCGCATCGCTATCGCGCAAGTGCGTTACAAGTTGCGCTACCGGGGCAACGCTTTCACCCCAATTCAGCTTTCCGTGGTAAGTTTACCATAGCTTATCAGCACTCACACGTATAACGCGATGAGTCCGGTTAGCCGATATCGGGAGTTAGTAGATCATGTAGCATTAGAAATGTAGTAAGCGGTGGTGTTATAAGCGCGAATCATTCACTGAAAGGTTCCTTTGGTTTCAAATGTCAATTTGTCAATATTCTACAGCCAATGAATGTCAAATTTTCTCGAATGCCCTTTATAAGGATAAAGGATAAAGCATTTGCCGTTGATCAATCCCTTTTTGGGATGCGGCACGCATTCTACTTCCATTTGTACATTCGTAGTGGCGTTTGAATGCGATGTGGCCTATACAATGACTTGCGGGGGCCAGCCGATGTACAAGTCAGTGTTTTTATCCTCCCAGACAAGTCTGGTACCAATTAACCGACCCCGGAGGGATGGAAGGCTTGGTTGGCCCGGGCGACTCACGACCCAGGATTTGATCCCCGGACCGCTCGCGTGGTAAGCGCGCCACTTGCCACTACACCACTTCCGCCCACATACTGAAGGAATACACAGAAAAGATGGTATCTTCACAGGGTCAGGTGCGAAACAAGCTTTGAACAAAAGGTCATGCTTTATTTCCTCAAGGAAGAAATCAAGCAAAATGAATTCTCACCCAAAAAGTTGTTCGAATTGAAAATGAGGACTATTAGAATGGGTGATGAGTAGATTATCGGAGAGTACTGAACGGAGATTTTTCAGTGTATTTCCCTCGGCTGTTTTGGACGTATTGGATGCGCGCCGCCGTGTCTTTTTGGAATGTGCATTGCGACACCGCCTGTAAGTCACCATTTTATTCTCAAAGCACTATTTGAAACTTACTAAAT
>MU883236.1:0-10114 GCA_036418205.1 Ostertagia ostertagi
ACATGATCGATGCATGTAGATGCTTCAAGTTTGGATCCTTTCAGAAAGCCTCAAAGGCTCCGGACTCCTGAGCGGATTTTGCATTGAATCCCAAGTAGGGTCAGTGGATTCGATCTATTCTACCATACTGTCTGGCTATGACACTGTTATCACCTCGCAACTGAAAGATCTGATGGTTATCGAAACGCCTGCAAAATTCTTTGACATCGGCACCGACCATGGCAGTTGGTCCTTTCCACGAAGTTCAGCTTGCAAACTCTTCAGACCTTTAGAAGGGCTGCACCCCACAGTCATGTCTACTTTGAGGCACGCTTTTGAAAGCATTCTCCGAAACAAATTGTTGAAGCAACTCAGTGTAGTCTAGGATCCTGCTATCCTAAGTGTAGTTACTATAAAGTGCGTCGTCTGTCGTTCTGTCACGAAGTCTGTCACGCAATTCCCTACTTCCTGGAAATTCGTCTGGAGGACCAGCTCAAATGCGAGGTGGGTGGGTAGAGATCGTGAAAAAATTGGTAATGGTGTGCATTGAAATAAGGAACCAGTTCGGACTTGCGGAACTCACTTTCGGGGGGGGGGGCGTTCTCTGAAAAACGATGCTCAATGAAAATTGATCTCACTTACTAAAAACCTTAGAGCAAAAACAAAAATGATAGGGAAGCCGAGTCGTAGATGTTCCCAGCATACATGACGTGAGCAGAGGCCCGCCCACAATGGGCGGAGCGTGCTCTGAAGTGTACAGCATTTTCTACAAGTCCTCATAATTCGGTTCCAAGAAGTCCTAGAAAGTGAACAAGGTGGATAAAGATCAAAGAAGGATGGGGATTGCGAGGCGGCGAGAGAGGCGTTAAATATTGACAGTGAACAGGGCATGCACCAAAATGGGCAGAGCTTATCATGAAACGTCATAATTGGTCCACAGAACCCCGGAGACCTGGAAAAGTTGATAGAGGTTGGCGAAGGAAAGGAGGCCATCTGCTATTGATGGACAGGGTATGCACCAAAGTGGGCGGAGTTTGCCATCAAATTTCACAGCTCTATTGCAAGGAGGTCGAGAAGCTGTAAGGACCGAGAAAAAAGTGGATAGAGGTCATATAAGGAGGGTAGATGAAATAGTAATGGTGACGAAGTCATGGTTAAAGCCAGTTTCGTTTCGCATGCTACTGCACACACCACGTGATAGGCTTTAACAGAGCTGAACAACCTTTGGACTTTATCCAGCGCATTTCTCAAAGCGCCTTACTATTGGTTCCTCGGTCATAAGATCAAACACTCTGCAGATTGGCCAGTTTCACTAAAGGCCACCCTCTTCAACACTACGCTCTCTCACCTATCTAATCACTCGCCACGTATAGACCTACGGCGAGTGATCAGATGATCGGTGGGCGTGCACTGGCCCACCGCGCCAAGATTGAGCCTTAAAGGAGGAATTCACGATTAGAATGAAGGTCGAAGAAAGGGAAACTGACCTAGTTGAGGGACCCACGGACCTCCTGAGGGTGCGAACTGACGCGCAATTCGCATGGAAAAATTTGACCTCGGCGACCTATCATGCCTCAAAGCTGGCGGGTCCGGCGATCTCCGCCCACCGATCATCTGATCACTCGCCGTAGTTCAATACGTGGCGAGTGATTAGATAGCTGAGAGAGCGTAGTGTTGAAGAGGGCACAGCGATGAGAGTCGCATCAATGCTCAAATCAACGGGCAAGGAAGGGGTCCATTTCTCGGGTTCTGGGCCGTTTCTCATGGTTCTTCCTTCTTTCGTGTACCACTCACCATCCCTAGGTTAATTTGAAATGGGTTGCTTTTTCATCGTGAATTCGTCCTTTAAGCGCCGAGGCCCAACGCCTAGATTGTCGGTCCAATCTGCGCTCCAGACACACCCTAGAGTTTCGCCGCGCTCTCCCACTAGGTGAATAACTCCTTCTCTCAACCTTATCTCATCTGAACGTCCTTTACGCAAGCTTCGGGTCAATGTTCCTGTATTCTGGGCCCCAGATAGAACCATATAAGCATATGAAAAATTGATTAGCATCTTAAAGCCAAACTTGAAGTCAAACAAGTAATCCAACTTTAGTAACCAAATATCTGGGCTTCAACTACCCATTTACATGAGTCATGGCACGGACACCAACCTTTGCACGGATCAAGCCAAAAGAAACGATACAATACGAAAACCAAAGGAATTACCCAATCAAAACGAATACAAAAAATGTAGAACACATAATACTGAGGAGCGACTTCAAATACAATGACGCTATTGAGGATTGTATTTCTGGATGGGATTTCTAGCCAAGGCAATCTTTCACGGCTACCTTTGTCGACTGGATTCGTTTGTGAAGATCCAGTTCAAGTAAAATTGCACTTGCAGATTCGAACCACAAGCTCAAAGACATGCTGGTTGAATTCCAACCTGAGGGCAAATTTCGACGACTAACGCTACCTGGACGAGCAGGTCGCTTTGGTGATTCTGATCTATTCACTGCTCTTTCGTTTCTTGCCCTTTGAAAAAAGTTCTCTTCCACAGAAAAACGTGTTTTAGGGAAATCAGACGATCAATTTGGATGGATTTCGTGCATTTCTCTGCGAGTATTTTGACGTGGAGCTGCCAGAGGAGTTTATCGAACAATTGTTCCATTCGTTTTCGAAGCCAAATACTACAACAGTAACATCTTAACTTCTGCCCTTCAGCTAATACCAGTACCGGTTGTTAATATCCAAAGGATATGTCAGCTGAAATTGAGAGCACTCGGCTCCTCAATATTATGTAGTTTCCAGCCTGTAGTTAACGTAGCCATATCAATGCTCTTTAGTAAATGTCTACATACTGAATCTCAAGGTCCTCCCCGCCATATGTCCTACATTTAACACCATGGAAGTCGTGAAAGAAAGCCTTATCTAGGTAAAGAAGAGGTTAGAGGTTACACAGGGAACTGCTCTCACTCTCGTTCCAGTGAATAAAATCTGAGCTGCATCCTATCATTGTCTCTCGCCTTTATTTATTGGCTAAGCGCACTCACTGCAGACTCCATTCGCTTCCGGAATAGCACAAGCCTTCCTTCCCGGCACTTGGCAGTTCTCCTAAAAAAGCACCTGTGCCCGATGCATGCTCCTAGTATCTGCCTTGCTCCGCCGGATCAGCGCTAAACTGGAAGGTTGAGAAAGAAGGCCGCCCCAGCACGTGGAAAAAATTAATTTACCGAGAAGGGAAATCCACAGAAATTTCATCCACATGACTCACCCTGCATCGACCATCTGTCTGCAAATATCCGGCTCTTATTATTTCACCGTATTTTTTGAATGAAGGGAAAAAAGCTCTACACTAAGGAGAAATTGGTGTCTCCAAGACAGTACTACGCTCTCAGAATAGACATAAGTGTTGTTAGAGTAGTAATCTTTCCGAAAAGTCTTCTTCGAGAGGGGCTTCGTAAGAGTCGCTACACCACACTAGGTGAGGTAAACCTGCAATAGCCGTCAAAAGGGTTCTCAACGACGATTTTTCGTGCGTTTTTCTGTTGAAAAGGACCTAATATTTATGTGGATGCTTTTCTTCCTGAATCGCAAATCTTCGAGAGGTGAAGATTCGAAAGTAATTAATGACGTTACCTATGTAAAGAGAATTGTTCGAATAGAATCCAAAAATATTTCGGAGAACACTTTTGACCGTTACTGTAGGCCCGGGGAAAGTGCCGCGTAATGTATAACAAAAATCCTACTCGGGGGCGTTCCTGATGGTAACCGCTATTTTGGAATTACTTCTCCTTGCGAAAGTTTCACAAGAGTGGTGGGTTGGGTAATGAACACAACTTTCTCCCAGGCGAGACTCGCACCCGCACCTCTCGGGAGGGGCGAAATTTTTGCTCATGACCCATCATTTTTATGAAATTTCCGGAGGGTCCTTTTTTGAGTTGTCTTTCGATTCTTTGTGTATTGCAGCATTAAATTGATCCTGATGATGCTCCGGAACATCGCAATTCTAAGTAACAGAGTTTGAATTTCTGCAGAAAATCTTAGTATCGATAGTAATTATTTGAATGCAGAGTAGTTGAGAATTCACGCAGGTTTGCAGAACGCCGGACAAGTGTCTTGGAGGAGGCTTTATCGACAGTTCGCGCAAAGTTGGCAGACAACTTGTCGAAGTTCGAGAAATTGACCACTCCATCAGATGTAATCACACTGGACAGGATACCAGAAGAAGGTTTGCGTCGTTTCTCAATCATTCGAATCACCGTGTCTCAACTTTTAGCTGCGTGGACGTGTGACTTTACAGAGTGAACCAAAATTATGAACAGTGGCATTATGTCGTCAGAAGCATAGTTGCCTGATGGAATAAACTGACTTCAGAAAAGTGTTTGCAATTTATCAAAATGCATAACCAGATTACGATCGAGAGCCCGCTTACTGCGCTACAAGAACCTTCAAAGGAGAAGGATGGTGTGTACGGTGGCGCGCAACGGAGGCGTGTCAAAATAGTTCCAGGCTTTTTGCTTTGCCTTCTTGAAGGAATCAAAGTTTTTTTTTCGGGTTTTCACTCACCTTCACTGCCAGGATTAACCATACAGCAAATATGTATATACAATTTATTAAGGCGGCTCCTAGGTACAAGCTCATTAAAAGCTATCCTTTTTTGAAATCCCTGTTTGCAGGGTTTTTTGCTTAATGACCGAGTCTTTTTAAAAGGTCCGTAGTAGAAGAGTGAGTGGCTTTCTATCCACAATTTAGGTGGACTCTTCAGAGTGTCCAGTTCTGCATTTGCAACAATTTTTTTTTCATTTTGGGGTACGAAAGTCGCAAAGAGGGAAACGAATTTCTGCATGAGATAATTGATGTTGATGATAACTGTAAACGCTTTGGATCTCTCCCATCTCCTTTAAGGTGATTCGCAACACAATAGTTCGACTTTAGGCTCATACCGGACTTTATTACGTTGAACTGCTCTGATGTGTGCGCTCACTAGTGGGCTTCAACTCGAGGATTGGCGTACTGTGATGGTTGTTTTATTACTTTCAAGAATTGCGTAATATGGTTCGATAGTAAGAAATACATCGTACCCTGTCGTGCGGGGCAGCGCTCAGGAAAAATATTTTGACGGAAGGGGTCAAGAAAATGGACATAATCGCGCGCACACGCTATCTTCGCAATCTTGACTACCCTATCTGGGAGGCTGGAAGGCCGGAGCAGGGTGAAATATCGTCGAGGATTCCTCATACCGGCACGTCGAGGATCTTCGCGCTGATCAGTCACGCTCACTTTTCCTACGTGGCACATTCACATTCTCTCCATACGCGCTACGCCGTCGGTGTTCTCTCGCGGCGTTTGTCACTCTCAGCACTACTCTCTACAGTACAGAGCTATTGTAATTGGTTGAGAATTCCTCCACCGGTATTAATAGCGGTCGGAGGTGCTGGCGAGGCCAAAGTCTGTTATAAGTGCCGAACTTTCAATGTGCGTTGCAAACATTTCTCATGCTAGGCCTCTGACCCTTTTGTCCTGCAGATGGTTAGAAACTTTTTTCATAGGTCAAATAGAGAACAAGAAAGCGACGTTGGAAATTTTTCGATCATTTTGGGTCTCATGAGATCCTCATCGGCGCTTTCCTATACTACTCTCACACAAGTACTCTCAAACTCGGACGTATTTGGTCAGATAACAATGACAACAGTGCGGTTATTGGGACCTTGCATTAGCGGGCAGCTGAGTCAAAGATTGATCAAAAACCAATGAAGGTTCAGAAACAACGGGACACAGGGCATGTTCGTACACTGTATGTATGTAAAATTCACATGCAGTGCACATGTGGCCCCTACTACGTACAAGAAAGCATTTCGAAAAGGGCTTCACGCGCCTGGGGCGACCCTCCTTGCTGGACGAATACTTTATCAGTAACCTCATGACTGATGAAACTGCGGAACCCAGTCATACCCTTACATGCACATCTTTGTTTCAGTACTTGAAACATTTCTTCTTGTGAGAGCCACTGAGCAAAGGAGTCGTGGCATTGTCACAACTTGAAAGTGTATGACATGGGTGCCATGGTCTTGCCTCATGGTCAGCCGCTGCCATTCTTTTTCGTTCGCAGTACGAGGTGTTTGCGCCCCTCGCGAGACGCACCTGGGCGTGGTTCACTAGGACAGAAAGCGACTTTTCGCGTTTCGCGCGCGAAACATTTTTCGCTGCGGGAACTCCAGGTCCACTCATGATCAGCGGTGGACCTGAGGTTCCTGCAGCGGAAAAATGTTTCGCGCTGCGAAACGCGAAAAAGTCGCTTTCTGTCCTAATGAACCACACCCGACGCACCTTCTTGTGAACACCCTTAAACTCACGCAATACTGCATTATCGTCACCAATTAAAAATTAGTTTACTGTCCGAAAACGCAATAGAGCAAAACGCATGTTTCTTCTGCATGGCTAGGAATGCCAGAAGTACGATTGAAGTGCATTGTTTCGTTTTCAGGAGCTTTAGAGGTCCGCGTGCACAACAACGCGGTCATTGAAGCTCGAATCGCCGTCAAACCTTTGTTTTGTACGCTATCACTCTTAGAGCCAGACACACCCCAAAATAAGCTAGAAGGTCTGTTCAGAAGCCATTCTGTCCGTGAGCCGAAGGAAGCAAAGGGGTCTAATAGAGGATTTCAGTGGTGTTCCATGTGTACGATTCGGACGCAAACGGCTTTTTGGACAAGATAGAAATTGATGGAATCATTGAGCAGATGATGAACGTGGCACGTCATCAGCAGTGGGACACAATTGAGCTGGAGCCTGTGGGTGTCTTGCAGAGTTTACGTTCAAGGCTGGGCAGTAAATAAGAAAACTGCTTCAGATACTTCGTCAAATGATGGCCGACATAGACTCCAATAACGACGGAATTGTGTCTTGGAGGAATGGCGGCGAGGAGGTCTCACGAATATCCCGCTACTCGTTCTGTTGGGTTTCGATACGGTTTGTCCTCAAGAATTGCATTTTCATTCACTATGTCATTGGTTGCTGTATTTCATTGCCGCTCGGGTACATAGTTAGCTACAGCTGCGACAGAATAGAAGTGGCATCAGGTGATCGTTCAGGAGCTAACCCATATGAGATAACATAGTAATCGTGGACAGTAGAAGTTCGACGTGATCATTTATTCCATTCATCCTGCCAAAGTTCATTCAGAGCAGTTTGTTTCAGATGGACATCCTTTTCAAAATTCTATTCAAGGACCACGAAGTAGCAGCATTGTTCTTATAATAAAGGACTGGGGCTGATGATTAGGTGAAGCCATAATTCTGAATTGAAAAACCAGGGACGGTAGTAATCTACCCTCAACTCGGAATCAAAGGTGGTGATTAAGAGCCCTCATCACAGAATAAGGAATCAGACAATCGCGAATTAACCCTGCAGTAAATCACGAGCTTCCCTACATTGTTTGCAAAACTCTGCCCTCGCCCGATTTGAAACCTTTTACCCCACTATTCATAGGCCGCAGCACTACCACTGCACCATGGAGCCATTGGTCTCCCACTTGAGGCGAGAGAATAATAGATAAGGGGTAGGTTCGCGGTTTACTACCGTCCCGGGGGTTGAGTAGCTTTAAAACCTTACGTAGTTTAACCGCGCCTTCGGAATACGTTCTTCTCTACATAGATCTAAATGATGCAAACAGACGTTGACGATTTCTTTAGTTTATTGGATTAAAACTCGGCTGTCATACTAGTACTAGTGTGCTTTTGCGATTGCATGGAAGGACTGTTGCGATTTTCCCATGACTTCTAGACCTAGGGCTGACAAAGAGGCACAGAGGAGCACGCGTCGGCGGAAACCGTGTTTTAAAGTCATTAATGTTTGAGGGGTGGGGGGGGGAGGGACCACCACTTAGAGCGCATCATAACACCTGCCACAATGCCAGCATCGCTTCTTATGGCCTCCTTCGTGGCGGAAGCTAACACGAGATCTGAAACATAAAAATTTGCTAAAAAACGCCTCACTTATTCCCTCTAAAATTTATCTCGCCTTTGGCACGATATAAAAACCCTTCTATGTTTGATTCAACTTGCGTTGAAAATATTGTCATTAACTAATTAATCAACACACAAGTTGACCCCTTCACAATGACATGAAGGAATATTAGTCAATACATACGCTTGAAGATAATTGTGCTCTAATGTAGTGTTACGTAACAAAATACGAATTATTATAAGAATGGGGCTTTAGCCAACTACACAATGAAAGGCGAACCTAAATATCACGGTTTGGTCTTTGCCTCATTAGGGGTCACCAGTGCCATGAACCCACTCGTCTTTGTGCGACCGTGTTAACAGGGAAGCGATGGGTATGGCTGGTCATTGTCCAGAGAAGGAAGAGGGCTTCTTGCGCTTTATATGCTTGCCATCGCTGTCGTGGTTTGTGGAATCCTAGATCGTACGTCGCACTAAGGGTTGTCCGCATGGCGGACTAGTGCTCTGATAACGCGGATTGTGTGGACGGAGAAATGTGGAAAACATTCATGCCCAAAGGTGGCGTGATCCGATCCATTTCATTCTCTCGTAACGTTTGCGCTGGAAGACCCAGTGCGGAGCTCCTTGGCGAATTGCCTTCTGTGAGCACGCTTGAGTCGTCAGTATCCGAGGGTTGTGGAATCCCCACTATCGTATGCAGAGCACGCAGTATTCGCTGCATCTCTTGACTGGCTGTCGCAGTATGGGCGCATAGGCGTTCGGATTTTGCCTGCAGAATGCACTGTTCGTCTATGCTCTGCCAAGGAGATCTTGCACATACGGAACGCTCGGCAAAGTCGACCGCGCGGTATTTGTGACCAGCGTGGCGCAGGCTATGTACGCGGATCAAACTACGACGACGCTGCGCGATCTAGCTGTTCTAAGGTAGGGCTTACCTGCTCTTGACATGAAATGGCGAATAATGTTTTATTTTGACAGCTAAGAGGTCTAAGCCTCAGCTACGCCTAGAATGTTATTGCAAAGTTAGCGAAGTGAGTCTACAGGGTGGTCCAAAATTATGAGGACCAAGACATTGTGTCGTTAAAAACGCATAGTAGCTTGATGGAACAAACAAACTTCAGGGAAGTGTTTGTAACTCTTATCTCAAAGTAATTCCAGAATAGAATTGAGATCTGCCACCTGCCGCGTTTACACGAGCCTTCAGATGAAGGGGGATGGCGCGTGCGGTGGCACGCAACTGAGGCGTGTCAAAATGTTTCCAGGCCTTCTGCTCTGCTTTCTTCAGGGGATCAAAGTTTTGTGGGGCATTTATTTGCGCTTGCATCCAGGGTGTAAAATACAGAAATCTAGAGCTATTAGGTGGAAGGTTCCATTGTAACAATTCTTCGAAAGCAACGAACTCGAAAAATCGCTTTTTAGAGAATTTTTGCTTTATTCTTGGGTGCTCGGTCCTGTAAAAAGTCCCAAGTAGACTACTCGAGTGGCTTTCTATCCACTACAGATGTGGAGTCTTTAGAGTGTCTGGCTGGGTTTTCACATCAATTTTTTCATTTTGGGAGTACGAAAGTCGACAAGGGGAGACCTAGTTTCTGCATCTGATAATTATCCTGGTGGTAACTGTAACTTTCGAGTCTCCGAATTTTCCATCTGTGGTGGTTCCAAACTTATTGAAGAGTTGAACTGTTGCTCATAAGAGCTTCCCTGATACGTTAGACTGCCGCTAGATGTAACGTGCCAGAGCCCCTAGTGAGTTCAATTTGAGGACTGACTAAAGTGATGTAGTTATTTCACTAGTTTTGAGAACTGCATGAAATTTGGTTTCATTAGGAAGAAGACATTGTACCCTTCACATAGTGCACAGAAAAGGAGATGAAAATGGAGCGACTCGGAAAAAAGTGGATATGACTGCGCGCGCACGCGGTCCTCATAATTTTGGACCACCCTGTATACTCGATATCGAGAGTTGGGGTAGGCGTGTCACCGGAAGTGACGTGCACTTGATAGAAGCTATGTGGATAAGCTGCTTCCAACATACATCGCTGGCTATCAGCAAAGCTGGCAACAGCTTATCCACGCAACTTCTATCAAGTGCACGTCACTTCCGGTGACACACCTACCCCAACTTTCGGATATCGACTGTACATTTGACGCGGTACCTTACACGGACGAATAACGTGAACGTA
>MU883237.1:0-11572 GCA_036418205.1 Ostertagia ostertagi
TATACTACGAGATCCTACCTGAGGGTACTGCGGTGACGGCAAGAGTATTCTGTGAACAACTGCGAGAGATGGTGTCTCGAGCCCCCAGTTCACACCGACTACAAGGGAAAGTTTGTCAATTGTGATGGACAATGCTCGACCACACCATGCGAGGACGACGACGGAGGAGCTGGAAAGACTTGGTATCACCTGGCTACCCCACCCTCCATATTCACCTGATCTTAGCCCTTGTGACTACCATGCTTTCAGAAGCCTGCAGGCCTACACCAAAGGGAAAAATTCAACAACCGTCAGGAGGTCAAGCATGCAGTAGATGAATGGATCGCTCACGCCCCTTCTTCCTTTCTGGAAGAAGGGCATCAGTGCTCTGCCCATTCGATGGAGGGACGTCGTGGCTAAAAAGGCCTTTTTAATCATCTTGATTATTGATCTAACGGTTTTATTGTGTAATTTTGTGTTGAATAAACCAAATGGATTTTCTCAAAACTTTTGGGACACACTACATATTAATTGCTTGTATTATCTAACTAAGATATCGAAATTTTGTTGATTTATGAGACTTTGTGTCAAATGTTCTCATAATAAAACCTAATAAGCACAAGAATGAAATTCCAAAGCCCGCCCTTCCAGGTGCCAAATGGGGTTGCAAATCAACAAACTAACCAAAGATAATTTTTTTGGCCCCTTATGAGATGCCTTGAAAAAATGCAAAGCTACGCCTGAGGATTAAAACATTTGACCTCAACCTGTATGAAGCACGAGTGCTATCCACTAAACCACCAGGCACAGCAACCCTTTCCGGTTAGACTTGAGCGAACCGAGCGGATATGGGGATGTAGAAGGCGCCACAGTGAGAAAGCCACACTGTGAGAAGAATCCCTCGTAACTTCTTTCAGAGAATCGTTCCGCAGATACCGAAAACGGATTTGAGCTCAGCGTCGCAAGACGAGTACAGCGGACTACACCTCATTACAAATGGCCGGACTGACCAATTGAGCATTCCTCGTAAGCACACTTTCGGGCATCCCACATGGCGCTACAGTGCTAACAAGAGGTGGAATGGAGGTTGTAGAGGAGAGGGGTAAGTCACACAGACTTGAGGTAGAGTTAGTTAGTAAGATGTCATTTCAATATCATGTCATAATTACGGTGATGTCTGATGCTTTTATAAGGTCCTTTTCGTGTCATAAGCTGCTCACATGCTCCTCAAGATCCCTTCCCCTCCCTAGGGCTTGGTTCCAAGCACAGTAATTTGCTCACTTGAGTCCCCCCCCCCAAGGACGTGATCGCCCCAATGTGTTTTGGCCCGTTAAGAGGGGGTGACGGACTTTTGGCTCGTGCTGACAGACACGCGGCAAAACGCGCGGCCGGGTACGCGCCGATGGATGAAAACCGAACCATGCAGAGTTTATCCGCGATCTGAACATGCTTTCACTTGTCCTTCTATTTTATAAAGCGCTAACTTTGTGTGTCGGTTTGTGTATCTGTATGTGTGTATGTATGTGTGTCCGTCCGCAAAATGAAGTGAGTGAGAAGGAAGCTCATGGGATAAACAAACCGCTAACAAATCGGGTAGCTTACAGGATTTGAGATATCAATGTTTTGTAGCAGGATAGTTGTGATAACACTCTTAGGGCTATATAAACACCTGCTTAGCACACTTCCGTTCATTCCACATGGTGCTGCAGTGGCAGCTGGAGGGCAGTGGAGAGAGGAAGGGAGGATGAGGAAGGGAAGCGAAAAGGGACCGAAATCTACCATGATTGTGTCCCTTCTACTGTTTGAAACACCATTGTGTTGCATACGCGTCACTTCCACGAGGTGTTGGTGTCACAGGAGGAAGGGACCATAGCGGAGGATAGAAAGCTTGCGCAGGAAAGGAAGGTCCCGGCGGTTGACGGGGGACTAATCTGGTTGTCTTATATAACAGAACCCGTAAACTTGGTTCCTCCGGGTCGCCGCCATCCTTGTCGCGTGGTGTTTTCCGCGTGCTCCGTCGATAGCAGAACGCACGTTCAGAGGTCTGTCAAGAAAAAGGCACAGTTTCATGTCCTTGCATTTGCCCTATATAATGCAAGAAATAGTTTTGGAAAGGCTCGGCACGTTGAAGGATTTCCCTTCCAATCTCGTTTTCAACAATCTTGCAATGGCGTCAACAATTCTTGTTGAGAGTTCAAAACAGTTGTCAGATTTGGTTCTTGACTTCAGTTTACGAGCCCACCTACCGGTAAGAAGGAACATTAGTACAGATCGGATGACTTACATTGTACTTGTGTTGAATGAGAGTTTTGGTTTCTGATTTTTTGTTTGCAGGTACATGCATTCAGTGAGGTGTATTTTCAGAATGGTGCGTTACGTTAGGTTTGCTCGTGTCACCACTGATCTAGATGAACCCACTCCCACCGCGTAAACGCTTGTATGTCATGTATTCTGTGCTATCATTTGATTTGCCGTCACATATCACAAACGCCAGAAAATTACTTATGAAGCGTTCATAGCTGTCGATCGTACGTGTGATTGGGCGACTAGGCGATTTGACGAGAGGCCAACACTAGTTTAACTAGACTGTATTTCGCGCTTTGTCAGGTTCTGCTGTGATCAACCAATATGTATAGTGTCTTGTTAGGAAGCTACTGTGCATGTGCGACCCTTACTTCACGCTTAGAGAGTGCGCTGTGTGCAATCGTAACACATCGACTACCGTGTGTGGTAGCGATGGTCATACCAACCATACCGTGTGGATGTGGTCATACCATACGTGTGGTTATGAGGTCATAGCCACACCTTCACTTAGAGCAGACTAGTTTTCCTTAATTTATTTGGCGTTTTTTCCTGTTCCACAACGGTCCATGTACAATTATTTTGATACGAAAACTATTTTTCATTACTGATGGTGGAAAGGCTTAAGGATTAATGCTTATCTTAGTGAAATAAAATACCGAGAAATGTTGAAGCAGTACGCGCAGAACGGCGGTCCTCAATGTGTTACGCAGGATACGCCTCCAGTTCTCTACCTGTTGTTTGTATAGTTATGTAGTACACATTCAGCAGTACATGAAGACACGATAGTGAGCAGACAAAAGAAAAATGGAGGTTCTAAATAAAACAATCATCGGAAAAGTTCTACTGTAGTAGCTGGGGCTGCTCGCAAGCTCGCCAAAACCTTTCGGTGCCACGCGGGATATTTTGCCGTACAAACAGCAAACCTCCAACGTATTCTTTTATGTAAAGTAAACGAGCAACAATTACAATGACAAAGCTAGTAGTCAACTTAACTTAAGGTTAGCTTGACATAACCTATGCAACTTGGTGCAATCCCTACGGAACTTGACCCAATCTACCGAATTTGGCAAGGTATCTGAGAAACTTGAAATCGAAGGCTAAACAAGTATGGAAAGCTGGGAAGGCTAGCGAACGAGCTAGCTCTAAGGCGACTGCTCTAGAAAGGGACGGCGAGAACTTCGACCTTTAAGATGTTTGTTAAGTGCTTTTATACGCACTTGTAGATGCTTTTTGAAGATAAGCGCGTCTTCGCGAGCTTTGCTATGAGCAACTTTCCAAAACATTCACTATAGCTACAGTATCACACATTGCCAAGACGAAAAAGGGTCGTGATCTCCACGACATTCCTCGGGGCCAAATCATTCGTCTTCACAGATCGTGAAGTGCCATCTCCAGACGTTCTCGCATCCTTCCTTTAGCACCTGGGATAGGATGATGCGCCCCGTTCGTTAGGTATTAGATCCTTGAACGGTGTCCCATCGGCCCGGGAGCAATACCAGCACCATTCTTTTTCCTTACAACCACTACGCTACAATCCTTTAGGCAAAAGCGACATAGATCGTGATCTACAATGATTCATTCTCGTAGAGTTGAATCTATTACAACCAGGCAAGAATCGGAGTAACGAGCTTGAGAAGCTCCACAAAATGCACATGCTTTGTCTGGGCCTACACCATCCAAACGAGCAGTGATTACGACACAGGTACTCCTCGGGTGCAATTTCCATCAAGTGGATGAGATATCGCTGCGCTTCGCGGTCTCTTGCACCAAACTTGCGCTTTTTACCACTTGGCTCGGCTCCACCAGTATTCTGAAAAAAAAACCGTAATCTCACCATCATCGCTGGTTTCTCTGATTAATCTATCTAAGTAATCATTATCAGAAATTTCCATTTCCTCTAGTGGTGCACTTGAAAAATCTACAACTTGAATCACCTGTTGCTCATCCAGAGACTTCTTACGCTGTTCCTGAGCTTCACTGGACTCTGGCTGCTCGAGCGACGATAGCCTCAGCTCCAGTGACCTGATGTTACTTGCCTGCTCTTGAAGTGCAACAAAATTTCTTTCACATTACTTGCTGAATGTCTGAGTCTCGTCAGTAGGAGAATTTTCTCTCGTGCTCCGGCCGTTTTCAATGGTTTGTCCTCTTGGAGGAATTCAAAATGACCTCTCATAGTTTTCGAAACGTTGAGTTGTTGACGAATTCCGTCAAGAACGACTACCAGTTTAGCTTCAATGTGTTCGACCGTGGCGTTGGGATTGGTAAGCAACCGCGTGAGATAAGCAGCATCTCCGTGGAGTTCTCGTGTTGCATCCTATAACAAAGACCACATGACGTCCTGCGCTTTTGTTCGCGTACACAGTGAATCATTGAACTTGAATTCTGCCGGAAGCTATCCTTTTTTATACTGAGTAAAAGGGGCGTGGGAACGAACATCGAAAGCGAGGTTGCGGGTTGCGCTTTGAAGAAACTTACGACGCTATCCCTACGCTTTCGCGAACACATGACTCACCAAATGGGACGAAAAGAGAGACACGCGACGGCAAAGGCGAAATAAGGCTCGGCATCCATACCAAAATTTTTAAACCGCTTGTTGTTATCGTAAAGTACGTAATACCAATTATAAGTGCTAGACATGCCAAAGCTGTTAGAAAGGTTTTATAATATTGAAAGTAATTTTGAAATATGTGAGTAAATTATGGCCAATGAAAGTCGGCGGTCCATGCTTTCACTACTTAACCATTTATTACCACTTCGTGGACTGTGCGAGAGTCTTGAGAATCCCACTCTTTAGTAACGTGTGGTAATACTACCAAGACCATCAGACACGAATATCCACTCACTGTTTATTAGCAAGGAATATGCGTCATGAATATCAGATCTCTTCTGGTATCGGATGGTTCAGCAAAAGCATGAAGGTTGAGTACAGCAGACGTGCGGGTCCGAGGGCGGCAATGGTCGGGTCCGGCGAACGGTCGGCGTCCAGGCGGCGGCTACAATACCCATCGTCCTCGCTCCGTCGCGGCTCCGCCTTCTGTAATCAGAAAGCTCATCGAAGCATCAGCACGGTGACTAAGCTCAACCTACAATCGATTTCTACGTAACCCTAACTCATACAATTTCAAAAAAGGAAACTTGACTTCCACACGAGATAGAACAAACTTGATGAATTCTCGCAGTGTCAAAGCTAAGGTGTAGAGTGTGATAGCATTCCTAAAATTTCGCGCAGCCGCAAAGCGTAAAACATGCACGGTGTCCAACATTTTAAGGGAGGCTGAGCCCTTGGGGCAACGAGACATGTTGCAGCAGAGGGTGCTCCCACAGCGACGTAGGTTTTACTTGATGCCTTGCGGTAGTTTCCTTCTGGATAGCGCGCTCACTGCTAGTATTCCACCAGATAAGCTGATTACGAGCGGTCACCGGCAAAACAGAGAGTTTACGCCGATTACGCTATCTGTCGTAGAATCTCGTCCAGCGAGTAAATCAGCAGGCTAATGAGCCCCCAATTCGCTGGGCTCGAGCGGTTACCCGCCAATTTTATGTTATCGCTACATCACTTGCCATCTTTGCTTTCATTTGAAGAAGGAGCGATAATTTCATCGTGCCGTCTTCCTTCAGACGACCCCGATAGCGAGACAGCTCCTTAATTTGGATGCTGCTTCCTTCTTAGCTACGATCTAAGATTATACGAACTCTTCAGTCGGTTTTGATTTTTGTGTTCAAAACCTTGAAAGTGGAAACAAAACTGTAGAACTTCTTTATTTCAGTTTGCCCTGGAGTTAGGCCCTTTGTCTGTCACTAAAATGAAGTCCAAAGGACAGAGGAGCTGAGAGAGAAAAATCAAGAAAAACGGCCCGTGACTCAAGAGAGACCCTTTTTGGCTCGTTGGTCTGCGTGTTAGGCGTGTCTCATCAGCGCTGACTCACCAACGGTAACTGTCTTTCTGCGAGAGCGGCTCGAGTTTGACAGGGAGGGGGTGGACGGCAGCGACGCGCTCAGCATAGGTGTGACACCATTAGGCGCTGGGGCACATTTTTCACACGCAGCTGCGCGCTTTTAGCGGGCTTGCCTGCCTTCCACTAGATGCTTGTCCCCTTCTTCGGCCTCCGTCCGTGGAATCCCTCTGATCACCTTTCTTTGTGTTCTCGTTGTTTATTCTTCTTCTTTGGTGTTGTACTCTACTGGTGTTATTCGTATACATATAGTGCAAGTGATGCGAGGTCTTTTGTGGCGGGGATGTTGTTCGTATATCGAGCCACTTTACCAGGTGTATTTTACCGATTTCTATATACACCTCTTCGGTGCTGCTAGATTTGCTGCTCGGTGTCTGGCAATTTGACCTTGTTCCCCGATTGACCAGTAGATCAAAATCGATTAAACATCACACTAAGGCATGAATACACCCCTTAGGTCAACGTCTGTTCCAGCAACCAAGAAGACATGTGTTGTTATGGTGTCGCCTGAAAAGGATGACCGGGCGAAACTTATGGCGGATTGTGCTGGGCCCGGAGTTCCTGCTCATGTGAAATCAATATGGCAGTTTGTCTTCCTGAGAGAGTCATGAACTCAAGCGGCAACATTTTATCATCATTGGAGGCGAAGCGGAACTTATGTCTCAAAACTCAGAGCCTGTGTCGCATGACTTCGGTAGAGTCTGTAGCATTTGCATTTCTTGATTGTTGAATGCAACCCGCTTACAGTGTACTGTCTAGGGAGGCCTCGCGGTATACCTAGGGGAGTCTTTTACACTAGATCGAAGATACCGGAGACGAGAGGCAAGGAGCTGCTTGCTTAAAGAGGGGGTCCAAGCATCACTCACTGTTACGGTGCTTCATCACCATCCGCCACCCCAACCATGTGGCCAGTCTCTCCATTAATGTGGATGGAAACTGAGGAAGTCCCACGATATAATTGTCCGGTACCTTTCATTCAAATGTAGGATCACTCTCTAGAATGTGCGCTTTCGGTGGATCATGCGAGCTAACGATATTTATGATAATTATGAAATTTATGCTTTTTCGGAGACGTTGTTGAAATCTAGCCGCATCGTGTCGTCTCTTCTCGGGGATGTCATAGATAA
The DNA here is from genome assembly GCA_036418205.1 of Ostertagia ostertagi. Classification (NCBI taxonomy): domain Eukaryota; kingdom Metazoa; phylum Nematoda; class Chromadorea; order Rhabditida; family Trichostrongylidae; genus Ostertagia; species Ostertagia ostertagi. Next base: position 7,364 of record MU883237.1, read on the forward strand.
TTAAAATGATGTAGTGGTGATCGTTCCGAGAAGTCTAAAGGAGGAGTTCTTCTGGCTCAACGTAGAATTGTTACTGCCTAATTGAGCGAAAAATTACCTGGTTCTTCTCTTTCTGCCATCCCCGATTTCACACAATTCTGTGTTACGCAAAGGCTAGCTTCTGTAATCTGCGGTCCTCTTGCATACATATTAACCAGTACTTAGTTTTCATCAAGGTTTCTTGGCGCTGGAAACACTTCTTTGTCACACACCCATACAGTAGATGGAGCCTTTGTGTAACTCCTGAAAATAAGCAGCCTGTAAACATCACGTCGCTGTGCTGCTGGCGATTTGAGAAAGTTGCGAAAGGCCATGCAACCACTATTCTTGCAGAAAAATGTTATGTCAAAGCAACAACATGGCTTTGTACAAATGTTAAAATAATTCAGTTTGTTACCTAGGTTTTCAATAACACTTTATTCGGCTGACGTTTCGTTTGTACCCAACCTCATCATCACCTTTGAACTAAAACAGTAAGTGAGTCAAGAGTCATTCTGATTCCATTTGTTCCAGGAATAAAGTAAAACTACACGAGAAATTTGATAGATAGTTGATTAACGGCGGTGTCGTGGGCCTCGCATTATTAACAGAACCTTCACGTGTAGCCCTGCTGCTGGTGTATGCGGGGAAAATAGTGGCAGCTTGAGGGCCACGGCTATCGGTTTGATTTGCCCGGAATGCGCTGTCCGTTTTGGATCGAGGACCTCTCGTTTTTTTGGAGCCAGTCCCAGTTGTGTTACACCACGTTGCGTAAGATTGTTGGTAACCTCCAGTCGTTGCACGATTGGCTGAGCTACATGGCAACAAACCAGACGCACCGCCGAGGTTTCGGCCGTACAGCTGCTTTCCACCTCTTCTGTACGTATTAGGGGGTGAACAAGAAACTGATCACGAGGGTGTGATATTCGAGGTTTCGAATATTCTCCGACTTTTTATATGCGGTTCTAGGTCACAATCTTGCGAGACAAGTCGCAAGAAATCTAACACCTGCTCAGATGAAAGGGCTAGAGAAACTCAAACAACTTTCTGAAATCGGTGTCATAAAGATCAGTGCGAAGACGAAGGACTGGAGGAATTGGGGTGTGTTTCTATTGCAAAAGATAAGGCATTAGAACCGTACCATTCGTATAAGCATCTACAGCATATTTTTGTCATCTTCCATGGAAGAGTTCGCAAGACAACACTGCCGACGGAACAAGAAGTGGGCAAAGTTGGCACTTTCGGCCCATCTGCCTAGAACGATCATGATGCGGTTGGAATGTGAGTTCACAATGTGTCCAGCTTTCGGAGCACAATGCTGCTTGCGGCGCATCAATAACTTCACAGAGTTTCCTCCAGGAAATCGCCAGAAGATGGATGACCCGTTAATTTCGGAGAAACCAGACGCTCTTTGTGCTAGTAATGTTGTTGGCGTCACGCGGCTGAGTCTGCAGTGGCTCATGGCCTCCAGGGAATGCTGATACACTCTAGGTCACCTCATTGTACACAATGTGTCTAATGATTGTGCTATGCAGGCCGCTCGAACTTCTCAATGAGCATCACGGTTCTATTAATCTCTACGGCTTATCAGTACCACAGTTCATAAAGCTCCTTAAATCTCCGTTGTGTAACATATTTAGAAGATCGGACGAGTACTACAAGCAGGCTTAAAGGTTCGCAATGGACCAAGGACTTGCTCCTAAACTCGCAATTGCGTCCATGTCCAAGACTGAAAACCTCGTTCTAGAGTCCATTTTGTGAAAGCGCTTTCAAAAAAATTTCTTAATGATCACTGAGAACCGTGATTACTTCCTAGTATATCTTGTATTAGGTTTGTCTCATAAGTAGTGTCGCTTTTTTTCAAACAAAAGTTTTCTCGTAAATCCTCAGGCTTTCACACCATATTATATACCATTCGAAAGAGAATCGTCTGCTCTACAAGATGCTCCGTTCCTCTTCCACCTCTGTTCCAGGGTTTTCAAATTTTAGGTCTGCGAAATGGGAGGTCCAGCCGACAAAAATTGACCAAACCGACAACTAGCTCTAACTTTATTTTCCCTGGGGAGAAATCAATCAATGATGTACCCTCTACTTACCCATGACCTCTTCTAAACATTCCACTCTTAGGTTGCCGAAAAAGCTTTGCCGTGTTTCTTTTCGAATTGGCTGACCGATAAGCCATAGCAATTTTCAAATTAAAATTGTTCCTCGTAAACGCCATTGTTTCATATCGAGTGGTGTTCCTTTTGTGAGCACTTCTTCTGCTCTATTCGCTCATTTGTTTTGTTTTATGTTTGTTGGGAATTAGTTCGAATTTTAGGGTGTTTAGGAATAAGGTGCTTTATCCACGAAAGTGACCGCATTTCTTTGAAAAAAATTATCCCTGAGAAGATGAGAAAATCAACCAGGCGTACATTCCTAACTTAGTCATGACTTGTTCTTTAAATTCTACTAGTTTTTCAATGTCTCGGCTATAAAAAAATTTCGACCTAGATCTCAGGTAATGGTGCTCGACCGTCGAGTTCTGGTTGAAAAACCAGGTCTGGAAATGGAACGACGCGACTTCTTAGGAAACCTAATAGTGTAATGTTTAGAAGAGGTCATGTGTAAGTAGAGGGTACATCATTGATTGATTTCTCCCAAGGGAAGATAAAGTTAGAGATAGTTGTCGGTTTGGTCAATTTTTGTCGGCTGGACCTCCCATTTCGCAGGCCTAAAAATTTGAAAACTGTGGAACATAGGTGGAAAGGGAACATAACATCTTGTAGAGCAGACAATTCTCTTTCGAATGGTATATAACACGATGTAAAAGCATCAGGATTCAGATGAAATTTTTTTGGTTGAAAAAAAGCGACACTACTTTATGAGACAACCTAATATATAGCCCTTTGATTATTTACCCTTTGTTGTTTTTATGTGTGTCCTCTTTCTCACCAGCTATCTTATATGTTTTATTTCCGTGTTTTTTAGTTTCGCTGGATACTCTTTGTTTTCTGATGTTAACATGAGATACCTCACGTAATGAATAAATAACGCTGTTTTATTGTATGTTCCTCTCAAATGAAGGTGGACGCTTGTTTCTTACTGCTCAAATAGCAGTTGGAGTACATAAAACGTACACGGGAAACACCGACAAACATCTGGCTCGCTTTCCTTAATAATCACGTTTGAATCACTGCGAGTACTCAAATATCGGGTATCGCAAGCTTACCAGCAAATGTGCTAGTCCACTGCACTTTTGCCCATCAGTCCAGCATTGAGAAACCGCCATTAGGAATATGGTGCAATATTTTTACAGCTGAGCTTTCTCACATGCTCTCAGAAATAGGTATCAAAGCAAAGCCTTACGCAGATATTATGAAAACTCGTAAACCATCTGACAGAGGGGGTCTTCCAGGGCAAGCCACGCCTTCTGAAAATGTTTTCTCGCATACTGTAGGGACGCATCTATGGACCACAAAAACATTCAGCGAAAACGAAACATGGTTTTGTGTTCCGTACATGCGTCCCTACAATATGCAAAAACCGTTTTGAAAAAGCGTGGCTTGCCCTGAAAGACCCCCTTTGTGAGACATTTATGACTCTCGGAAATCGTAAAAAGCTATTGACCTGACGGTGAAGTGGTCCTAGCAGGAGCAACTGCGTATAGAGCCACAAAAACGGTGTACATACATGTATATGAAGTCTGAACCCCATCACCTTGACGCTCATGAGCAGTTGATAAATGTCTCTAAATTTCTTTGGTCTGCTATCCGCTAGGGAAACTGCAAGGTCTGTACTACCTAGATCACTCCAGCTTCGTCGCAAAAATTGCGCGGTTAGGGCGCTAATCCTTACGGGCCTGCAACCATCGACCCCTTTCCAACGCTTCCCACCCACCGCGAGAGGTGGTGAGATCAGCGTGCATTGATGTAGAGATCAGCGTGCTCTCTCAAACGACGTGCTCTCGCGTATTTTGTCTTCTTTTGACCGCCCTTTCTCGCCATCGTACCACATCCGACCCTGTTGAAGGCCTTAGTTTCAGCGTTCCCAAGATTTCTCTTGCTTTCCTTCCCACTTTCAGGTCGTTCCGCAGCTAAGCTATCACTACAGAGCGCTGATAGCACTAGTTCAATCCCGGAGTTTGCCTTTAATGACTTCCTTCTTATGAAATGCACCACTGGGTGTTCCATCCAATCGAGTGAGAACAGG
>MU883238.1:0-10354 GCA_036418205.1 Ostertagia ostertagi
CGCAAGTTTTTGAGGTTTTTTCGCCGTATGGTACATGGGCGATTCGTCAGGCGCGATCTGTCTGACGTGCAACTTCTGCCACAAGGTGCGTTTTCGAAACTCGAAATTGAAAAGTAGCAAAACAAGGGTGCGATGAGGGGAGGGGCCTCTGGCGAGGACGTGTGCTGCTTGTCTATGCTCTCCCTTAGCGAAATGCTAGTGAAGAGGTCAGCGTAAATTAAGGAATCAGGGAGGATAGCCAATTCGGAGGATGGAGAGGAAGGAGGGGCAGGGCGATTTGAATGGCAAGCGTGGGAGGTGGGAACCTGTATTTTCGGATACATGACTCCAAACCGGAAGTGATCGAATCACTGTTGAACGCTGAGCGTGAATACCCTTAATGTCAGTTGCTCCCCACACGACATGTATCGGAAGAGGTAGCTAACGGTTTGAAAGGAGCAGTAGAGGTGCTTGCACAACTCTAAGAACAAGGTCCTCTTTGCGGCCTCAAAAATATTCCAGCGCTGAACTAAATGCAAGAAATTCTTCGTATCGACTGCGTTCTGACTGCTGAAGATTCCTTTAGTAAAAAGCCTTGCTGTCAGTCGGTCTTCCCTCAGGCACCCGGAGGTAACCTCCCACGACTCCTTCCTATTTTCCCATAGCCACCACCAATATGTTCAATGTGGTAATTTTTTTGCAGACGAATCAGGAGTGCAGGTCAATAAGTGGCGCTCTCTACAACGACCCACTTGGGTCTGGAATGGCATATTTTCGGTTTGTTGCGTAGCCCAGAAAGATCGGGACCCCCATCTCCTCACCCGCTCACTTATTTTAGACCAGTATCTTTTACAAGGGATGACAAGTAACTACGTGTGGGTAATCGATTGGATGGAAAGCCCCTACCCATTATTTTCATACTTAGTAATGCTGGCTCTGTGACCTAGTTCAGTGCACTGCGCATATGCCGTAATTAAAATAAAAATGGGTATTGAAAAATTTCAAACCGCTCACTCACAAGTAAATTGCTGCTTCCTCGTTCAAGGGACAAGCGAAGTTGCTCATTCCGCCAACTCTCGCCGAAAGGAAGCCACTGCTCTTCTGCAGAATTCCTGAATGAAAACATAAATTTGTGCCATAGCTTAAATTGATGTGATATTGTGAAGGGTATCCAAAGATGTTGACGTACCTGGGCGTGATTTTCACCTCCTCCTTCTCGTCTTCACTTTCTGAGTCGAGAATGCTTGTACAACCTGGCGCTGTGTGAATTACTGAAGTACGAACTACGCCTTCTCCCATTTCGCTCAATACATCACGATAATATGTGGCCTCCATAGAATACTGAATAGCCTGTAACATTAATTTACATTCCCTGCTGCATTTCCAAACTTTTCCAAATTTAATTTTTTTTTGCTTCTGAGAAGCAACCTATGAACATCAGCACTGATATTTTATTTGCTCGGACTAACTGCATGCTAGGACGAATTGGAAAAATGAATAATTTTAAATTCGAGACGTTATTCAGAAGTATAACAAGAGATCAAACTCTGATATATCTCATTGTTTTCAAGCGCTACCTCTTTCAGCCAGTCAGTTGGGCAAACTTTTTGCTTTCCTGTTTGCCTGTCTATCTATCTGTCTCCTTGTCTATTCTGTCTGGCTGTTTCCTGTCTGTCTCTCTGTCTGTCTGTCTGTCTGTCTGTCTGTCTGTCTGTCTGTCTGTCTGTCTGTCTGTCTGTCTGTCTGTCTGTCTGTCTGTCTGTCTGTCTGTCTGTCTGTCTGTCTGTCTGTCTGTCTGTCTGTCTGTCTGTCTGTCTGTCTGTCTGTCTGTCTGTCTGTCTGTCTGTCTGTCTGTCTCTGTCTGCTGTATCAATATTTAATGCCAGCCGATATAATGCCAGTCGAGGATCCTTGAAGTTGTCGTTGGGTCACGCAACAAATACTTCCTATGCGGTGCTGTATACACCAACTGGATTCACTATCGTTAAACCCTAATTACTTCATTTATTTCGTGGTCAAGTTCTCGTAATGAGCTCGGATCCTTGGCTTTCCTTTGGTTCTGATGTTCGCTTGCTCCCTTTCAATCTTCCTTGGCATAGTAGAAGGTTCCCTGGAAATGGACCTTAGGCAATGTTCGAAATCATCGAAGTCGCTCGGGATTTCCTTACGGAAGGCCTTGAGCCATCCTTCCAAAAACCGCCCACACTCCAACTGCGCGCGTGGGAGAAGCTCGCGAGGTCAACACGATCACGTGACCGCGTCTGCCTGCAATAGGTCCCCAAATCTGAGCAGATAAGGTATTAAGCAAGCTCTGTAGCCGAGAGCGAGGACGATCGATCGAACCACCGACATTTACGCTTCCTCCCTTCGGCGATCGTTTTTGTATTCTCGCCATGTCGCTCCTCATAACGCTGCCTGCTTTAAAATCTGAAGCTCAATTCGTTACCTCCGTGAAATTATATCTTGGTAAAAACCGTCAACTGACCGTGATTGCGGTGGTAGTGGCACGTATCGTTAAGCTACTTCGGCGCATAGAAAACCTGAATCTCCTCTAAAAGTAACCTAGAGTTTACTCAGGCCGAACTTCACATTCTGAATGTGAAAATGCTAGGCGTTTATCATATATCTCGTTCCTAAGAGATGGGCGACAGAATCACCAGCTCCTCAGACTCAAGAAGGCGAATCGCTGAAAAGCGCGAGAGGAATTTGCAATATCCCGTCACGAAGCGCCATGAAATTATGACCCAGTGTGAGAGAGTGAGTGTGAGAGCGAGTCGTACAAGGATGCGGCGGAACGCTTTTCCTATGATCTGTACAGATTTCCTGATAGAGCAATCGTAAATGTGGCGTTCTCGTGCACGGAAACCAACCGATAAGAGCGCTGGGCCTTGCAAAGTAAGCTGCCCAAGCTGCAGACTTTTTCTCTTATCAGACTGTTGTCTGGCGATCTCTCATCTGTAGCGCTCTCTCGCCCCATACTCTTCTCTCCGCGCTTAGTCTCTCATTCCCTTAGCACAGCCGATTTTTTCACTGTCTATTTGCTGGCTTGTTCCTGCTCTACCCCTTGTCTGTCTGTTTCTGTCTGTCGTCTTCGTCGTCTTCTGATCGTCTTGTCGGTCTGTCTCTGTTCTGTTGTCTGTCTGTCTTTCGTCAGGTCTGTCTGGTGTTTGCATGTCAGTGTCTCTCTGTCTATCTTGCCTCTCTGTCAGCTGTATCATATGTATCAGCCGATAATCGTCGAGTTCCTTGAGTGGGGGTCACCAAAAAATACTCCTATGCGTGACCTGTATACACCACTGGATCCACTATCGTTAAACACTATACTTCATTTATTTCGTGGTCAAGTTCTCGTAATGAGCTCGGATCCTTGGCTTTCCTTTGGTTCTGATGTTCGCTTGCTCCCTTTCAATCTTCCTTGGCATAGGTAGAAGGTTCCCTGGAAATGGACCTTAGGCAATGTTCGAAATCATCGAAGTCGCTCGGGATTTCCCTCTACAGAAGGGCTTGACAATCCTTCAAAAACCGCCCTCTCCACTGCGCGTGGGGAGACTCGGGTCAACATGATCACGTGACCTCGCTCTGCGCATAGAGTTCAAATTCTGAGCGGTAAGGCATGCAATCTGTTTTAGAAAGACGATTATCAGATCAGAACCCGAACATTCTTCGCTTCCTCCCTTCGCGATGTTTTTGTATTCTCCCTATGTCGCTCTCTTCCTGCTGCTCAATCTGAAGCTAATTCGTTCTCCGTGATGATTTCTTGAGTAAACGTCAACGGACCGTTCGGGAGTGCCGTCTCGTTAAGCTACTTGGGGCGATAGAAACTAACTCTCTAAAGTCACCTCGAGTTTCTCGGCTGAACTTCATTCTAATTTGGTGGAACTGTTAGGTTGTTATCAATATCTCTTCCCTAGGAGATGGCGATAAGAAACACCGCTCTCGGACTCAAAGAAGGCGAAATCTGCTGAAAAGTGAGGAAATTTGCCATAAGAAGACCGGCATGATTAGCCAGATTTTGATAAGGGTATGTTAATCATTTCTTCAAGGATCGTGCGGACGCTTTCTATGATCTGTAGTCAAAGATTCCCTAAGAGGACAATCACAAATGTGGCGTTCTCGTGCACGGAAACCAACCGATAAGAGCGTATGGGCCTTGCAAAAGTAAGCTGCCCAAGCTGCAGACTTTTCTCTTATCAGGCTGTTGTCTGGCGATCTCTCATCTGTAGCTCTCTCGCCCATACTCTCCTCTCCGCGCTTAGTCTCTCATTCCCTTAGCACAGCCGATTAGGAAGGTGAGTGAGCCCTTAACCTAAGCGTTTTCGACGGATTCTTTTCCTTTTTTCTTTACTGCCGGCCCACTTGCACCAATACATTCGCATTCGTGTGCAAGAGCCACACCAATGTGATCCTGGGGCATGCCTTTAAGTTTTTTTTGCGTCGTGGTTGAGATAACCGATGCGTTACAAGAAAAGCAGCCGATTCCTCTCAAGGGATGCTCGCTACCACTCCCATTATTGTATACGCTAGAATCGGAGAAATGGCGTCACGAAAACACACCTCGCACCCCTGTACTGAGGATATGAAATTGGAGGATATCCTACAGGATGCCCGTCGCGCGGCGGGAAGACAGAGACGCAGGCGGGTTCACGGACGAGTCGCAGCGCGTGCTGTGTGATGTGGGACACTAGAGTACATTCTATTTAACTTGACGCGAAATCACTGCAGTACGCGCTGCGACTCGTCCGCTGACCCGTCTGCGTCTCTGCCTTCTCGCCGAACGACGGGCCTCCTGTCGGGAATCCGAAATTGGGAACGAACTGCACCCAGTTCACCTCACCTGTATAAGAAATGGAATTCCTCGGATGTTCTTCATTACTGCTTCAGTTGTATCCGGATTGATCGTGTTATCTTTAACAACTTTTTCTTCTTTCCAGTGCTTGACGAAGTATATCGGCCGATGTATTATCTAAAAAAGGAAAATGAATGATATGGGATTGAATGCGAAACTATACTTTGGATCGCAGAAGGATCTCAGCGGACTTTACCCTACAGGTTACACAAGTAAAGTGGTAGATACAGATATACTGAGATACACTTCAAAAAGCTCATGTGTTAGTTCTTAATGAATTGCGCAGCATAAGATATGATTACGATTAGGTGAAATATTTTCAAAACCTTTACCTTAGGTCGTATCTGCCATGTGATTGCAAATAATAGCATGCCAAGCAATCCGACTACCGTTAGTACAAGCGACAAGATAAGCAAATCTTCTCGAAGAATACCAAGGAATAGACCTGAAACTGATGAGATTATTGGTAAACTTTCCGTTTAAAAATTTGCTTGAAGGAATCTTCTGCGGAAAAAGCTCCGCTACATTTAACACAGAAACGATCCCTAGCCTCATGAGCATAGCAAAAAGAACGGAACATAAGCGTTAGTTTCGATAATACTAATCCTACACACAAGACAAAATGATCACTCTTTCCGTGGAAGATTCCTTTGAAGGTATCGTTTCTGTGGTAATGAGGGCGGAGCTTTTTCGTGGAGGATTCCTTTAAAGCTAAAAGGTCCGAGCGCGATCCAAAGCATTCGGCGTGGACTCCCATGAAACCGCTGAGTTACTTTTACCGCAGTACCCTCACTCCCTCTATAATGAATAGAAGAACAGCTCCCGTTCTGAGGTAGTACTTTTGTGTGAAATAGTACCAAGGAGAGAGTGGCGTATTTGATTCAACCACAAGTGAGTAAAAGTTTTGTGTATCAGGGTTATGGCTGGAGAGGGAATCCGCTCAGTAGCAGCTTATAGACTAGACTCATCCTTACGAGTAGTATGACTTGTTCTCCACAACCCACAATTTCGTATTTGTCAAAATCAAGTCAAGTCAGGAATTGTCAATCAACGCTATTCTTCGATTAGATCCTTCAGGATAGCAGCACAAGCGAAGATATACTGAACATATTCAGTATTTCACTTGATATTGTACGTTCTCTGATCGAACTGTACAACTTCCCATGTCGTTTTCTCGATGTTGTGGCATAAGCTCATCTATATCCATCTGCTGTTACATTCTTATTCTGCTTCTAAAGATTGCTGTACTCTTTCTCTATGTCGTAGGCGCTTATCGGGTAGGAAGCCTTCCGAGATGTTGAAAATTCTTGCGCGGTGCCTGCATATAAGCGGGGCGGAGAAGCTCGTAGGTGACTCATTTTTCATTCCTACTTTTTCCCGCTTCGGCCTTTTTTTGTCTCTATAAATTAAAAGTCTAAGTGCACTACTACTGCACTATAAGGCGCTTAGTACCTGCACTATAGAAGCGGCAGCAGAAAAAAGGTAGATTTTAGGTGAAAATTTATCGCTGGAAGCTTTGTATATGCCTTATTTGAGTATTTGGTTATGTAATTCATTAAAATCATTAAATAAAGTATAATTACCCAAGTTTGAATATCACATTTGTTTACCGCTAGAACGCCTGGCGCTCGCGTCAGAAGCGCCGGCGCCAAAAGGCGCCAGAACATCTCGGATCCCCAAATTCGCTGGAAAGTTGTCCTCAGAGGTATTTTGACCCGTAGAATATGATTATCACATCAGTTTGTTACGAGTGAACCTGTAGCCTGCGCTACGAGCGCCCGCGCAAAACTGTTGTGATAGCGCCGGCGCCTGTGGCGCGGGCGCCAAGCGTTTTCGCTCTAAACCGGTATTATATTCGTGATCTACGGGTCAAATTACCCCTGAAGGCAAGTTTCTAGCAAAATCCACAGTCATGGACGAATTTCGATCAAAATCCGGCTCAGTTCTTGAGGAGTGGGGCAGTAAAGGGTAAATAGTGCCGGGTTTGCGATTGATATACAGGATATTACCTACGTCAGCTCTATAAAGACAAGAAGACTGTGAAGTATAGGTTAGCGGATGAACGGTAGTTGGAGAGGACCATGCAGTGAAGTAATATTAGGTTGTCCCATAATTAGTGAATCACTTTACATTTATTGTTATTAAAAATCCAAGAAAAATGGTGAAGGCGTGAAACATGTTTTGCGAAGTAGCATCCACATTATCCTACCTGAGCAATTACTCAGCCCATTTACATGCTGCCTTCCGTGGCTGATACTTCAATTTTTCTGGAACCTATTTTTGAGCTCCCTTCTTAATCACTTCTGATTAGGATCTTTCAAACGCCCAACAACATAGAGAATCAACCAGCAGATAGGCGAGGGCACGCTCCCTCAATCCACGGTCTGCTTGTAGTTCACTCTATCGAGAGGTTGGCTTTTTTAGTTGAAGATGACCCACACTCCAACTACCCCTCAACTGGCAATCTCACTGCTGTACCCAGCGCCACTGAGGGTGGATCTGGACAAACTAGTCGCCATTTGCTAGAGCATGTCCGACTTGTTAAAATGATGGAATGTAGACATCTACGTAGAGTTGTAAAGATTTTAAAATATTTAGTTTGTATCTTGTATGCTCTGAGCCCGAAACAGCTCCACACACGATCTGACATCATCATGTTCCTTCTGATCTCCCTTAGTTCCTTACAGTGATCATCCAGCATATTCACCAGGGTTCTGGACTGGGTGAGTGTACTAGCAAATCTCCAAAAGCAGTAGCCTAGCATGAAGGATTCGGGAGTTCTGACAGCAAAAGCCGAACCTCCTTCTAGTCCGACCCTTCCGAGATATTGGTGGAGCACGAGAGTGACCTGCGCTGGGAACCGCCGCCCAGTAATACTAGGGTCACTGAAGAAGATCAACATCTACAGCGTAATGGCGACGCGTTCAATTTGAAAGTAAAGCAAGACAAAGTCTGCTTTTTTCCTGAGGTCGTTCGACCCCACCTTGCGGAGAATATTCATAAAAAATTGGAGACTCTCAGGCTAGCAGTTCTTTCACCTCCTCTGTGTGGCCCTATCCTCGTGCCAACAAAAGACAACTCAGTCTGACCTCTAGCGCTCTTCCCCAGGAAGAAATTTTACGCTAAGTGACATGACCTCAAACTCGACTTCCGATCTTTCTTCGATCAATAGCTCCTGGAATTCTAGAGATAAGACAGCGACTAAATTTCCTTGTATAGGCAATACATTGTAGATGACAGAGGTGTATGTTTGGATGAGCAAAGACTCCACATAAAAAAGAAAAAAATTTGAATTCAAAAATACCCAAAGTGATTCACTAATTATGGGACAACCTAATAGTAGAAGATGAACGCACGGTACTGCTGAGGTGTTGGCTTTTCGCGCTCGTTTACAGTAGTGGCATAGCAGAACACGCCGACGATTTATTCTGCGGAGAAACCTCTGGCACATATATGTACAAACTACAAATGCTGCATCGCTCCTGAATGGCAAAATCGTGGCAGGATGGTATCTCACTTTTAGCTAATGTTATGGAGGCTATTGCGATGGTACGGTACGTGCCTGAGCTGCACTCCCTCAGGGGTAGCGTTCGAAAGTGTTTCCACGCCCGAGATCCACTGAATTACGTCTGAACCCGGCACTCTGTTCGAGGGACAAGTGCATGTTCGGATGAAGTATCCACCCATCGAGAGGCGGGCAATTTTTCGTAAGGGTTGATCGTGACAACACGAAGACACGAGAAATTTAACGATCCCTGCAGGAGAGTGGACGCCAGTAGGGCCCATCAACTGACGCGTTCACCACGAAAATCCGACACCGCCCTTCCTCTCTTCCTCCCCCAGCATCACACGAACCTTGATCATTCTACAAAAGGATAACCTTTCTCCCTCACTAACCATAGCTGTTTATTAGTTTTCCAGATACAAGCTCGCTACACTGCCAATACGCGAAATTGTTCGTCGACGCAACAGTATGAATAGAGAAGCGGCGATTTTATCGACTTCGGCTAAGTGACAGTGCCTTTGGAACTATTTAAGTTTTCAAGAAAAAGCAAAAACGACCTTCTTTCTCTTACTTCGCCACGACCAGCACCCGCTCCCTCTGAAATCCATGCTGGCTACATCTCACGGAATTTTTAGGTTTTGTGCTTTCACAATTTTATGGTAGATAATATTTCCCATAGATAGCATATGCGTTTGAATAGCAGCGATGGAAATTGAGATATTTTCACTTCTTCCATTAGCAAGCTAGCGTGACTTCTGAATATTAAATTTGTATCAGATTTTCATAGCAGACACAACATCATCTAGGAAACACGATGTCTGAACTAAAAAATTGAAGGAATTGAAAATAGAAGCTGAAAAATATGTTTTTCCTTCAGAATGACTCCTCAAAATTTATTTCAAAAACTCCACATAAAATGGTTGGATCATCTCTAGAATACAGATGAGTAACTAGAATTTCATTCTAGAGCTACATAAATTGTACAATGATGCTAGTACATATAGTACACTATCTTTTGAGCAGGGGAAAATATTAACTGAGTTATGGCCCATACAATGTCCTATTTGCTCCATGGCAGCGATATCAGCCGAGCTCAAGAAGCCGGAATCGAGGAGAGACACTCCTCAAATCATAGTCGTCTGGGAAATCATTTTGCCAAGCTCTAACGAGCAAGCTACAGAGCAGTTCCTGACTATCTTTAATTGTGGGCGGTCTATTTTTTAGATCTGAGGGACGTATCCCTCCATTGAACCTGACATCGAGATTAAGGAATTCGAGCCAGCGTCCTTCTTCAAAGCACGTCTCACACTTCAGGCCATTACTTCCGAAGACACAGAACTTCTATTCGTCACGAAGTAGTACGTCTACCAGTTGCCTTTGATACCGCCCGGACGCTTAGGGGCAAAAGCTAGGCGAGCCTCTCTTGCCTCGAAGTTCGTTAGGCCCTTGTTCTTGAGGCATTTTTCGAAAAAAATTCGTCTCCCTAACCGGAGAGCTTCCGCTGGCACCAAACCCGTAAAAGTAATTTTTGCACGTTTGTGAAACGAATGAAACGAGCGGATCATTCTTCTAATTTCAAGGTTGTGAGTGCTTTCATGAGACTGTGGAGCATTTAAGGCGGCCATTTCTTTCTTGGCTATGAAAGAATGGTGTGAGCGAGCGTTGTCCATCGGTATGAAGATCCTGCCATGATGTGAGCGGTGTAGGCGCAAATATTCCATCATACATGGCAGCATGGCAGCAAGCGGGATCCCCGTTACAGTTTCTGAGAATGTTCCGGGATACACTTTCTTCTTCACGGTTTTTTGAGCTTCACACAAAGTATCGGTGCTTCGACGGAATCAATGTGTTCATCAAGATTGGTACAACTTTCATGGGCAACACACTTCTCATCCACGCACACGATTTGGTCTTCATTCTAATTTACGGCAGTGACAGCAGAGACCTGCAGATGTGGTCCTTACGCAATTTCAAAAAATGGGAAAGAAGTGCAGGGCAATTCTGAAGACAACAATTACGCTGGG
>MU883239.1:0-13025 GCA_036418205.1 Ostertagia ostertagi
TGTCCCATCTCAATGCGATGCTGATAATGTTTTGAAGGTTCCCACTGTTCCTGTGCCGCAGCGCCATTCATTGAAGACGATCGCTCGAAAGGTGCTCTTGTGGAATCGACATCACGATTAAAGTTAAAGAAGGCAACCCGGCTATATATACCTACTGCGGAGAAGTATGATCGACAGCGATAATCTATCACGTAGCAGATTCTAGGTATCGATCAATAAGCGAAAGTTCTGGAGCTTTCGAAAAATCGGCTCAGGACTTTCTTACCATCCCAAGTAGCTAAAATATCCCTACTATATATAATGCGCTAAGTCTGTCTGTCTGTCTGTCTGTCTGTCTGTCTGTCTGTCACGAAATTCCGTATTAAGCGGACAACAACCTACTGGGTCCAGGTCAAGTTTGGGATGGGTGTACCATATCTCGAGAAGTAAAAAACATACATTACCTAAGCGGAGCCCCGCCCACAGTGGGCGTGGCGTGCGTCGAAATGAGTGGTACTGAGGACCATGATTTCAAATTCAGTCACAAAACAGCCTCGAGACCGGGACAAAAGTGGGCATAGGTGTGGGTTGGTAAGCCAGATTGAACTGAGGAGACCCACCCTCGGTGGGCGGGGCGTTCTCTAGAAAATGGGTGCTCAGTGAAAATATTCATAACTCGGTTAAGAGGAAGCCTACAGACCAGAAACGAAATTAGTGCAGGGGAGCAATGCCTAAGGTATTTCCACCACGCATGATGTGAACGGAGGCCCGCCCACAATGGGCGGAGCGTGTCGTGAAGCGGACAGCATTTTCTACAAGAGCTTCATATATCCCTACTATATATAATGCGCTAAGTCTGTCTGTCTGTCTGTCTGTCTGTCTGTCACGAAATTCCGTATTAAGCGGACAACAACCTACTGGGTCCAGGTCATGTTTGGGATGGGTGTACCATATCTCGAGAAGTAAAAAACATACATTACCTAAGCGGAGCCCCGCCCACAGTGGGCGTGGCGTGCGTCGAAATGAGTGGTACTGAGGACCATGATTTCAAATTCAGTCACAAAACAGCCTCGAGACCGGGACAAAAGTGGGCATAGGTGTGGGTTGGTAAGCCAGATTGAACTGAGGAGACCCACCCTCGGTGGGCGGGGCGTTCTCTAGAAAATGGGTGCTCAGTGAAAATATTCATAACTCGGTTAAGAGGAAGCCTACAGACCAGAAACGAAATTAGTGCAGGGGAGCAATGCCTAAGGTATTTCCACCACGCATGATGTGAACGGAGGCCCGCCCACAATGGGCGGAGCGTGTCGTGAAGCGGACAGCATTTTCTACAAGAGCTCATAACCCTACTATATATAATGCGCTAAGTCTGTCTGTCTGTCTGTCTGTCTGTCTGTCTGTCACGAAATTCCGTATTAAGCGGACAACAACCTACTGGGTCCAGGTCATGTTTGGGATGGGTGTACCATATCTCGAGAAGTAAAAAACATACATTACCTAAGCGGAGCCCCGCCCACAGTGGGCGTGGCGTGCGTCGAAATGAGTGGTACTGAGGACCATGATTTCAAATTCAGTCACAAAACAGCCTCGAGACCGGGACAAAAGTGGGCATAGGTGTGGGTTGGTAAGCCAGATTGAACTGAGGAGACCCACCCTCGGTGGGCGGGGCGTTCTCTAGAAAATGGGTGCTCAGTGAAAATATTCATAACTCGGTTAAGAGGAAGCCTACAGACCAGAAACGAAATTAGTGCAGGGGAGCAATGCCTAAGGTATTTCCACCACGCATGATGTGAACGGAGGCCCGCCCACAATGGGCGGAGCGTGTCGTGAAGCGGACAGCGTTTTCTACAAGAGCTCATAAATCCTACTATATATAATGCGCTAAGTCTGTCTGTCTGTCTGTCTGTCTGTCTGTCTGTCTGTCTGTCACGAAATTCCGTATTAAGCGGACAACAACCTACTGGGTCCAGGTCAAGTTTGGGATGGGTGTACCATATCTCGAGAAGTAAAAAACATACATTACCTAAGCGGAGCCCCGCCCACAGTGGGCGTGGCGTGCGTCGAAATGAGTGGTACTGAGGACCATGATTTCAAATTCAGTCACAAAACAGCCTCGAGACCGGGACAAAAGTGGGCATAGGTGTGGGTTGGTAAGCCAGATTGAACTGAGGAGACCCACCCTCGGTGGGCGGGGCGTTCTCTAGAAAATGGGTGCTCAGTGAAAATATTCATAACTCGGTTAAGAGGAAGCCTACAGACCAGAAACGAAATTAGTGCAGGGGAGCAATGCCTAAGGTATTTCCAGCACGCATGATGTGAACGGAGGCCCGCCCACAATGGGCGGAGCGTGTCGTGAAGCGGACAGCGTTTTTCTACAAGAGCTCATAATCCCTACTATATATAATGCGCTAAGTCTGTCTGTCTGTCTGTCTGTCTGTCTGTCACGAAATTCCGTATTAAGCGGACAACAACCTACTGGGTCCAGGTCATGTTTGGGATGGGTGTACCATATCTCGAGAAGTAAAAAACATACATTACCTAAGCGGAGCCCCGCCCACAGTGGGCGTGGCGTGCGTCGAAATGAGTGGTACTGAGGACCATGATTTCAAATTCAGTCACAAAACAGCCTCGAGACCGGGACAAAAGTGGGCATAGGTGTGGGTTGGTAAGCCAGATTGAACTGAGGAGACCCACCCTCGGTGGGCGGGGCGTTCTCTAGAAAATGGGTGCTCAGTGAAAATATTCATAACTCGGTTAAGAGGAAGCCTACAGACCAGAAACGAAATTAGTGCAGGGGAGCAATGCCTAAGGTATTTCCACCACGCATGATGTGAACGGAGGCCCGCCCACAATGGGCGGAGCGTGTCGTGAAGCGGACAGCGTTTTCTCAAGAGCTCATAATCCCTACTATATATAATGCGCTAAGTCTGTCTGTCTGTCTGTCTGTCTGTCTGTCTGTCTGTCTGTCACGAAATTCCGTATTAAGCGGACAACAACCTACTGGGTCCAGGTCAAGTTTGGGATGGGTGTACCATATCTCGAGAAGTAAAAAACATACATTACCTAAGCGGAGCCCCGCCCACAGTGGGCGTGGCGTGCGTCGAAATGAGTGGTACTGAGGACCATGATTTCAAATTCAGTCACAAAACAGCCTCGAGACCGGGACAAAAGTGGGCATAGGTGTGGGTTGGTAAGCCAGATTGAACTGAGGAGACCCACCCTCGGTGGGCGGGGCGTTCTCTAGAAAATGGGTGCTCAGTGAAAATATTCATAACTCGGTTAAGAGGAAGCCTACAGACCAGAAACGAAATTAGTGCAGGGGAGCAATGCCTAAGGTATTTCCACCACGCATGATGTGAACGGAGGCCCGCCCACAATGGGCGGAGCGTGTCGTGAAGCGGACAGCATTTTCTACAAGAGCTCATAAATCCTACTATATATAATGCGCTAAGTCTGTCTGTCTGTCTGTCTGTCTGTCACGAAATTCCGTATTAAGCGGACAACAACCTACTGGGTCCAGGTCAAGTTTGGGATGGGTGTACCATATCTCGAGAAGTAAAAAACATACATTACCTAAGCGGAGCCCCGCCCACAGTGGGCGTGGCGTGCGTCGAAATGAGTGGTACTGAGGACCATGATTTCAAATTCAGTCACAAAACAGCCTCGAGACCGGGACAAAAGTGGGCATAGGTGTGGGTTGGTAAGCCAGATTGAACTGAGGAGACCCACCCTCGGTGGGCGGGGCGTTCTCTAGAAAATGGGTGCTCAGTGAAAATATTCATAACTCGGTTAAGAGGAAGCCTACAGACCAGAAACGAAATTAGTGCAGGGGAGCAATGCCTAAGGTATTTCCACCACGCATGATGTGAACGGAGGCCCGCCCACAATGGGCGGAGCGTGTCGTGAAGCGGACAGCGTTTTCTACAAGAGCTCATAAATCGGCTCCGAGATGACTTAGAGACCGGAAAACAACGGATAGAGGTCAGGAGGGGAGGGGAAGCTAAATGTCAGGGATGGGCGTGGCTTACATCAAAGTGGGCGGAGTTTGCAATTAGGCTTATAACTCGGTTCCTAGGAGTCCCGGAGTCCGGGAAAAAAGCGTATGAAGGGTTGGCAGAGGGAAAGGGGTCAACCGTTGTTGGCGGGCGGAGCATGCACCAAAGTGGGCGGGGTTTGCCACGGTACTTCATAACTCGGTTCCAATAAGTTCCAGAGATGGGAGAAAAGTAGAAAAAGGTTGGGGAAGAGATGATAGCCGACTGATATCAGTGGGCGACCCACGCACCAAAGTGGGCGGGGTTTGCCACAAAGATACGTAGCTCGATTTCGTCCCCTACAAGACCTCATAATTCGGCTCCGAGATGACTTAGAGACCTGAAAAAAATACGCCAGAGGTGAAAGTAGGAGTAGAGTTGAATGTGAACGCTGGGCGTGGCACACCCGGATGTGGGCGGAGTTTGCCACCGCTCTCATAACTCGGTTCCTAGAAGTTCCGGCGACCGGGGAAAATGTGCATAAGTATTGAGGTATGGAGTAGGGTTGAATGCCATTGTTGGGCTAAGCATGCACCAAAGTGGGCGGGGTCTGCCTCAGAAATTCGTGACTCATAACGCCATTTACAAGACCTCATAATTCGGCTCCGAGATGACTTAGAGACCTGAAAAAAATACGCCAGAGGTGAAAGTAGGAGTAGAGGTTGAATGTGAACGCTGGGCGTGGCACACCCGGATGTGGGCGGAGTTTGCCACCGCTCTCATAACTCGGTTCCTAGAAGTTCCGGCGACCGGGGAAAATGTGCATAAGTATTGAGGTATGGAGTAGGGTTGAATGCCATTGTTGGGCTAACCATGCACCAAAGTGGGCGGGGTCTGCCTCAGAAATTCGTGACTCATAACGCCATTTACAAGACCTCATAATTCGGCTCCGAGATGACTTAGAGACCTGAAAAAAATACGCCAGAGGTGAAAGTAGGAGTAGAGGTTGAATGTGAACGCTGGGCGTGGCACACCCGGATGTGGGCGGAGTTTGCGGCGTAAGTAAGATGTACCGAGCAGAAAGCTAAAATCAAGACAAAAATACTGATGGGCCCGATTTTACCGCTGCAGCCCCGTCTCATGCACGCGAATGCGTGCGCAGCCAAACTGGTAATCATATAAAAACTTCAAGAATATTCTGACAAAAACATCAATTGCACCATGCTATGGTTCATGGAACCCTCGCATATATCTATTATTTATAATGTATGCTATACGAAGTTGGTTAGATACACGTAGCGGTCAAAAGTTTGGAAACTTTTTTATTTTTGATCTAGCGCGGCCGATACACAACGAAATTGTCCCAAATTTAGGATCTTACCATACAAAATCGAGTTCAGAATACGACGGGAAGAACAATTTCGGAAAAACTATAATCATTTTTGAGAAATAAGATTTTTTTCAAAGTTATGGCGTTTGGAAACTTTTTGTTTCCCTCATCATTATGATTCCTACTCTTCAATGTTCACTTGTTTCTGTTAATTTTAGTTCAACCATTGAGCAATGTGTAATTTCAAAATGAATTCATATGCAAAGGAAGCAGTTTTCCATGGGAGGTCCTTTTTTAAACCCTACAATCCGGAATACGAAATTGAAATTGTTTCTTAGTAGTTCAGTCTCTACGGAAGCAATATTATCGAATGTTTCTAGCGTTATTGGAGTCGAGTAAGCATAAGAAGAATGATCATTCACAAAAAAGTATCCTCACAAGAAAATTGGCCTCCTCAAATACTTCGAAGGGTGGTTGGCACGTCCCGTACCCCCGATATCCCAACTAAGACAATTTTTTTCTGGTTTGAACCTAATCGTATGAAAGTCCAAGCACAGCCCAACAATCGGCCGGACCTGGTGAATATTGCGGATGATGTCCACCGAGGAAAAGCCATTTGGTAAAGGACTTCTAGGGCCAACCGGGGAACTGCCCAACCTGGCTTCCCCGCCACCTGCTAAACGGCCCCTAACATGGAACCCGAAGGCGGAGAAGGTAAAAACATGGTCCCCACGTCGACGAATGAAGAATTTTTCCCCTGTCTTCTTTTTTTAGGAAATAAATGTTTTGTGGGATCCCTGTTTAAACAGTTTTCCCGGTTGTTTTTGGAATGGGAAACCCGTCAAATTCCCCCGTGAGTAACATCAATAATTCCAACCATGGGAGAAAAGATCAATCGAGAACGTGGAAGTTTGTCCAAATGGATTGAAGATTGTCCCCCCCCGCTGTTCGCCGAATTTCCCCCCCCAATACTTAGCTAATCCAGCGAAAATGTGGGTTTGGCCTTAAAGTAACAGCATAGTCTTGTAAAACACAATGCTTTCCCTTCCGATAGTCCAAATTTTAAAATCTCCCGAAAAGAATTGGTTTCTATGCCGGGAACTGACCCCAATACATGGCCTATCTTTCCCCTTTTCAAATGCCGCCCCTCTACAAACCCGAAAAACTGTATGACCGAACATTTTTTAAACATCTCAAATCTAACTGAGTTTTCTGTTTAAATGGAAGGGCTGGCACGGTTTCGCTCACTTACAATGCCCAAGTTTAAGGAAATCCCAACAAACTGTTGAATTTTTTGGTTTCACTTGGTTTGGTAGGGTTTCAAACTTAAACTTCCTAAAGATTAATTTTTATCCCCCAACTCCATGCCAATAAAAACAATCCCTCCACTTAAGAAAACTTTTGACGCTCTTCCATCCGAATAACTAAATTTCAATGTCGGACCTTAAGAGCTAAATTTTGCCCCCGAATTCCTTGGTGGAGTTAAGAATTCCCAGAACCCCTTTTTTGGGACCGCCCCATTTCCTTATAAAAATTATATTTTTTTCAACAATGCTATTTTAAAGTTTTAAACATAACGTGTAATCCCATCGGTAAAAATCCTACTCCTTGGATCCCCTGGGATATAAATGTGTTTGAATTCGAAGGCCGCGATTCCCCATTTTGTCCAAATACGGCCTACGGCCTGGATCAAAAATAAAAAAGTTTTGAAAACTTTTTGAGCCCCGCTATGGGTAAAAGTGGGGTTTTTTGCAAAGCAAGCGCCCAGCCCTATATTTTTATTTTCCCGATACTGTCCTGAAATTCCCCGAGCTTTCCCAGAAAGAAAATGAAAAAGAAATTCCCTCCAAACTCCAAGAAAAAAAAGAAGCAAAATGACCTTTTTTCTTTTGCCTGCTTGAAGCACATTGGTTTAAAACTCTGAAAGACTGGATTCCGCTGAAAAAAAGTTTAGCGTGACCTTTGGAATCTTAATTCCCTTTCCCTCAACTCCAACCCGGAACCTTTACCTTCAATTTTTTTTTTCCTGGAAAAACACAAGCCGCGTCCCGGCATCCGTCCAGCCCTCTATCTGCCTCAAGTGCTTTGGTAAAGAAAGTTTATTGAAAAAAATTACCAGCATTTACCCGACTGTGATTTTAAGACTATCAAATTTTTAACTTTTTAATTTACCTTTCCTCGCCTCAACAATTGGCGTGGAGTAAAAATAATCAGCCCCCGTTCTTTTTTTATTAATTGTGGAAATAACGAATTTTTCCCAACGCAACTCGCAACAAAAGTTTTTTCTTTAACTCAAACAAAAATTCGTGGTAACGGGGACGAAAAAGTGCCCAACAAAAAGACGGTTCGAAATCTACGGAAGCAATATTATCGAATGTTTCTAGCGTTATTGGAGTCGAGTAAGCATAAGAAGAATGATCATTCACAAAAAAGTATCCTCACAAGAAAATTGGCCCTCCTCAAATACTTCGAAGGGTGGTTGGCACGTCCCGTACCCCCGATATGCCCAACTAAGAGACATTTTTTCTGGTTTGAACCTAATCATATGAAAGTCCAAGCAGCCCAACATCGGCCGCGACCTGGTGAATATTACGGATGATGTCCCAACAAGAAGCCATTGTTGGGCTTCAAGAGCAGGATGGCCCAACTGGCTTCCGCACACTAACGGCTAACATGGACCGAAGGCGAGAGGTGAAACTTTGTCCTCAGCGACGAATGAGGATTTCTATCTTCCTAGAAATGATGTTGTGGACCCTGTGAAGTGTTTTGTCAAATGGGAACCTCATTTTGAGTATAAGATTCCAACAGTCAGAAATAGTGGAAGTATTGTCATGGATGAAGATGTGTCCGACCATTCGGCGATTCCCCAGTTCTAGGTATCCAGCGAAATGTGGGTTGGGCTAAGTACAAGATAGTCTGTAGAATACAATGCTTCCTTCGATAGTCAGAACTAGCCGGAAAAGATGGGTTTTCTATCGCGGAAATGACCCAATGCAGGCCTACCTCCTCACTGCCGCCTTCCTAAACCCAGAAAAAGAGCTGCTTATGAAGCGACCAAGTCAAGATCTAAAGTCTAATTGAGTTCTACATACGGAAGAACTGGCATGTCGCTCAACCCACATTCCAGTTAAGAATCCCACCAAACAATGTGATTTAGTTCACAGTGTGTAGGGTTCGACTTAAAAGTCCTAAAATTATTTTATAATCAACTCCATGTCAATAAAAACGACGCTACATAGAAATTCAAGCTACTCATCGAATAACTAATTTATCATGTGGATTTGAGAGCTATTTTGCCGAATTCGCTTTGGAATTGAGGAAGTTTCCAAACTTTTGACGCGCCATTTCTTATAAAAATTCGTATTTTTCAAATGCGATTTTAGTTTTCAAAAAATCATGTTGCCCATCGTAATCTACACTTGATTCTGAATATAATATGTGAATTCGGGGCAATTTCATTGTCTATTGGCTACGCTAGATCAAAAATAAAAAAGTTTCCAAACTTTTGACCGCTACTGTAAGTGTTGCAAAGCAAGCTGCCAGCTAGTTTATTCCGATACTGTCTTGAAATCCGACTTCACAGAAGAGTGAAGAGTCCTCACTCTAGGAAAAAGAGCAAAAATGACCTTTTTCTTTGCCTCTGCTGAGAACATTGTACTTGAAAGAGTGATCGGCTGAAAAAGGTAGCGTGAATTGATCTTATGTCCTTCCTCAACTCCAACCGGACTTACCTTCAGTTTTCCTGGAAAACACAAGCGCGTTCGGCATCGATCCAGCCTCTATCTGCCTCAGTGCTTTGTAGAAGTTATTGAAAAATACCAGCATTACCCTGTGATTTACTATTATTTACTTTTTATTTACCTTTCTCCTACAATTGCGTGGAGTATATATCAGCCGTCTTTTTATTGTTGTGATAACGATTTCAACGCAAACTCGCACCAAGGTTTTCTTAACTCACAAAATTCAGTGGGTTACGGGACGAAGTGCCCAACAAAAGACGTCGGAAAGCTACGGAAAAGATAAATTAGGAGCAATTCTTGAATCACAGGAGTGCCAAATATCATTGTGAACATATGACGAAACCGATGAATCGTCAGCTTCAAAGTTCCAAGTTTGCATTCAGTGTTATTCTTATGTATACAGGGGGGGGGGCAAAAAAAAGTCACTTTGCCCATGGCGCATATCATCAAACTTTTCGTCGCAAAGGATGCCGCTGTTATTGGGAGTTTACGGCGAAATATTCCTTAGATGTCCCCCCATAAGCAGAATCAGGCCCACCTTCGCTGCCTTCACCGTCTCCAGAATATGACGTCATCTGTCATCACCGTCGAGCTCAAGGAGGCCTACCATAATCGCTCCATTCTGAAGCTGCTACATAATTTCTTCAATCGGATAACTGGTGAATGGCTTCTTAGAGACACTAGCTCTGACTATGCAAAATGGCTTTTGACCAGCGTTTCAGAGACGTCGTAATCGTCTATGGTTTCTCGACGACCTCGTTGAGCTCGTACCGTGAACCATGTTTCCGTGGGAAAATCTTCTGATGTCGTCGGTGTAGAAGCCCTATGTAATTTTTTTGATAGAATAGAATGTGCTCTTCAATATGCAATTGAGCTCATTCGGTTTGGTTTTGGCAAAGTGTAATTAATTCTGTTTTGAATGTGAGTGAGAGTGACTCTTTTTTGCCCCCCCCCCGTAGTAGCGACCAAAAACCAGTTGACAAAAGGTTTTTCGAGGTTTTCCCATCTGAAAATCGCCAAATCTTCTATGAACTTGCACCACTTACCTAAGTGTTTTCTAACTAACACAAAAATATCAGTCTTCAGCTCGAGCCGCGCTTATAAAAAATTATAGAATTTTTCAATTTTTTGAAGGCAGGCGAAAAATCACGTAGTCAACTCATTCAGATAAAATAACTTATAACCCACAAAACAATCGACGTAAGCAGCCGGAAACACAAGCAAGTTGTCCATCACAAAATTGCATATTTGAGTGACTTGGTTATATATTTTACCAGTTTAGCTCCGCACGCAACCGCGCGCATCAAATGGTGGGCTTTAGTGAAACTGGACAACTTGCAGAATATTAGGTCACGTGACTGAGAAACTAAGAGTAAGATGTTTTGGAAGATGTTTCACATGATGTTTAAAGGTTGTCCAGTTTCGCTGAAGATTGTCGCGTAATGCGCGCAGTAGCATGCGGAATGAGATGGTACTTATCATGACTTCGTAAACATTTAGCATTGATATCGAGCTCGGGCGATTTAGCGGTTTATAGAATTCCCACAATTGAAGAATCGGTGTGTAAGTGGAATACAACCAATCAATCAGCATCAATCGATGATGGAAATTGGAAATTTGATTTTATTCGCTATTAGTCCAAGTCCAGATAGTGGAGCAGCTCAACTTCCTTTGCTTTTTTAGACGAAAGGGTGGAAATGGAACATATTCCCGTGCTAGGAATCTGGTTAAGTTTAACCGAGTGCGCACTCAAATGTCGCTATTTTTATTAGTGCACCTGCCTTTCACACCCCTTTCTGTCACCCACATTCACCGTATCTCCGTCCCATCTTGTAGCGTGTAGGAGCTAATATTTACTGTCACCACGAAGGCCGCAACGAAACTGGTGGTATCCACACTTTGACGCCCCTTATCAGTTCTAATCAGTTGTTACCACCTTCTTCCGATCACCCTTTTGGTCCCTGCCTCACCCCACATAATATTCATGAGTGCGAACATCTTAGGATCAACGCAAAGGGCGTTGCGAAACTGACGACGTCAGCATTCCGATGCCCCTTATCAGCCCTTATCATTTGCTATCACTTTCCTTCGCTCACCATTTGGGTCCCAGTCCTACTCTACACAATATTCATGAGTGCTAGCAGTCCACTGCCAACGCGAACGGCGTAAGGAAGTTGGTGACATCGGCATTCTGACGCCCGTTATCAGCTTCTATCAGTACTTATCACTTTCCGCCACCCATCATCAGTGTTCACGCCCGACCCCCTATATACCCTAGAAGTTTGAGCGCTCTGGGATCAAAGGGAACGAAGTTATGAATTTCCGGTCAGACACACACACACACACACAACCGCTTAGCCGATTATATATAGTAGGATCTCCGGCCAAATACGTGTCAGTAACGACTCGCTCCTAGTTCCATCTTCTTCCTGTTTGCTGATGTCCAGATTTTCGTTCAGATTCAAGGTACTTTTAGCGACGCATATTTGCAACCCTTCTTTCAGTTCTGCTATGTTTGGTTCAGGAGGCTGGCTTCTGGCTGGCTATTCCATCAAAAGCTCCCATGCTATCGAAACCACTATTGCATGGAAGAGGTGCGATGCTTCAAAGTCGGTAGTCTGCTCACAGACATAGTCAGTGTCATGCGACTGCCATGCCTGCGGATACAAAACACTTCTAGAATCTTATATATATTTTTCTTCATATAAACCACAGTCTTGTGGTGTGTGTATGTGCCGTGTGTCTTCTGTCCGTCCGGACCAACCGCTAACAGAACCGGGGAGCTCGAAGGGCAACGCTTCGTGATGTTGATGTCATGATTATGATACTACTCACACGGCTATATAAACAGCGATCGAGCCAACTCAGCTTCATTCCACATAGAGGGAGGAAAGAGGGAGCGGGTGCACCGCTTTCAAGATCAAAGTTCGATCCAATGTTGAGGTATTGTTGCAGCATGACCAACGGCTATATGAACACCTACTCAATACACTTTCAGTCATTTCACAAGGTGCTGCAGTGGCAGCTGGAGAGCAGTGGGGGAGGAGGGAGGATAAGGCGAGGAGGATTGCTAAGCTTCGCAAGGGAGGGAGGGTCCGGCGGTTGCCAGGGGACCAATCGGTATTACTATGAATCATTGCTTCTTCAAGTCTTGAAAGAGTCCCGCTGTGAAGTGACTGGAACTACCGCGTGCTTGGTCAAGTCAGAAGTGTCAGTCAGGTTCTTGCGGTGTTCCAACGCAATTTGGGCCAAGGAAGATATGTTTGTAGTGCCTAGCAGTAGGGGTACCAGTCACCGCGAGAGAGCGTTCTGTTATAAAGCATCAACTGATAAGCGTTAAACGCAACGGAGGCTTTAAAAGGTTGTCCCGGAAAAAAAGTGGGGCCACGTCATATGAAAGTACCAGTGATGGAGGCAGACGTACACTGTCAGATTCTAGAAAGTGTTATTTATATGAAGGCGTGGCAGTCGCACGACATTGAGTTTCTCTGCTAGCAGAGCAGCGACTTCAAGCATCGCGCACTTTAAAGGAAGTGGTCACGATAATTTTCATGGGAACGATAAGGAAAGCTATGTATTGGAGTGGATAGAGGTCCTGCCCAATGTTAGAACACGTGAAGTTTCAGTGGCAGTGGCGCCTTATCAAAGGAGGGGGAGCGTGCAACAGAATCGTCCGGGAGTGGCGCCGTCGCGCGCGGTCACTTGCGCGGCGCCGTAATGCGGCACTTTTTCAATGGGCGCGGCAATAATTGACTTTGTCGATTGGAGCAAAGAAATAGCTGCAGTACATTAATCAAGCAGACATTGAAGTCCATTTTGCTTGATGATATACCTTTTTCTTCCATAACACTGCGTAAGATTCGCGGGAAAGCTCAGTTTACCTCAGCGAAGTCAGAATTCAGACCATTAAATCAGAACAAGCAGAAAACTGGAACAAAACAATTCATTTCCGCATTATACGAGAAGGGGAAAAGGAAAAAGGTCTGCTGTAACCGAAATCAC
>MU883241.1:0-16227 GCA_036418205.1 Ostertagia ostertagi
ACAGTTTCTCAGCTCTTCTATTTTAGAATTTCGGTGAATGTTATCAATAAAAGTGATCTATCTTAATTTTGGGACTATATCGGTTATCGATTTTATTTGTCGTCTAGATGGCAGTTCAGTGCCCCAATTACGTGATGGCTCCGAGCTACTGAGCAGGATCAACCATCGGTCCAGCCGACAATGATGGTTGTCGTAATTCTGATTTGAGGGAGTAGTAAGTGGGGTGATGACATCACAACGGTGGTTCTTAGGCCAGTCATTACATCACACCTTTAACTGCGAGAAGGGAATTGACCGCGAATGCTCCATTTCATGCCATTCACTTTTGTCCATTTCATGCCATTCACTTGCCTTTCCGAAGTCCTTGCAAAAAATTCACTAAAAACCCATCAAAAAAGACTCACGCTCCCCGAAAATACAACTCCTTCAAGCACTAGAAATACGACTCGCTTTTGTCCTTTTCATTCGTCTACCTCACTTACAATAAGGGTAAATACCGTGTCGAGAACGTGGTCACATCAGTGCGACCCCCCCTCAGAACGAACGACCCCTCTAACTTTGATTTGATGTGAATAAGCGAGTTCCATCAATGTACAGCAAAGCATTCAGTTGCAGCGCGGTTTATCCGTGGGTCAGATTTGCCGAAACCCCGCTCGAAACCGTCGAAATCTACACTCTCGATGAAAAGGTTCCATTCCCCCATTTCATAACCTTTGGAGCAGTATGTGGTAGGGTTAGATAGAGCTGGATTTGCTACTACCGGCAATATTGAAATTGATCTAAAATCTTTACACTCGAAGAGATAGGGTCTCTCAAATTTTGTCGAGGCAGCGTCGAGGAGGCTGAAATGCCACTTAAAAGGCAATATCTCTCTAACTTCGCGGGTCCTTGAAAAAGGAAGACAGTTTGAAAGCGGAAGGTTTGCGCTTTCTAAAGTCTGTTTAGCTTTCTTCTACATTTTCTAGTTGAGGAGATATTTGCGTCGAGGATCTATCGAGGACGGATCTCGGCCACCTGAAAAGCCGCTCCCTTCTTCACCATTGCAAGTGTAATTCGTTGGCAACGCTCGAAATGTGTCTAGAATAACATTCTCCCAAGCAATAAGAAAAGGGGCAATCGTCATCATCCGATTTCGTCTCAGTATAGGCCATGCATCCGACCTCCACTCGTTGTAGAATCTATTGAAAGGTGTTATACATATGATGATGACCTGTTGACAGAAGCTGCATTGTAGTAAACACATTTCGTAACTCCTGTAACCTAAAAACAGCTTCATTTGTCCAGGACCTTTCCTTCACTATTGTCGTTTTTGCGACAGCGAACAACCTCAGAGAAAAAGATTTTGTCGTATTTTGCTTCAAGTTTGAAGGCGTCGCCATCAAGCTGTCGACGATTATCTTCATCACTGACACTGGTATTAGTTGGTGCCGGTTCCCAGCGCAAAGCCCCTCTCGTATTCCGCCAACGACTCAGGAAGTTAGAATTCAGAGGGAGTTGGGTTTTGCTGTCAGAACTCCCGAATCGTTTAGCTAAGCTACTGCGGCTTGTGGATTTGTTAGCACACTGCACCCAGTCCACATCACCGATGAGTATGATGGATGGTCATTCGAAGGAACTATGGGAAACCAATAGGAACATGATGATGTCAGATCGGGTTTAGAGCTGATTCGGGCTCAGAGCATGTGAGAGACAAACTCCATATATTCAAACCTTAGCGACTTTATCGAGATGTCTCAGTACTTTCACCTTCGCATACCAGAAGAGCCCTATTTGTTCAGATTCTTTATCAATGGCGCCGGATAGAGCATCAAGATTGCCAGTCACAAGGTGCTTGGAGTGTGGATCATCTTCAAATGAAAGGACGGAACCCTGAGAGGTAACCGTGGATTGAGAGAGCGTGCCCAGCAACTAACATCTTTCGATTAGTCCTGCATATAAGCTTGGTGCGCGGAAAGATCTTAATCGGTAATCATGAATAAAGATGCTCAGAAATAGGTTTCGAAGAATGCGAAATCCTAGTTAAAGATGGCAACAAGCAAATTAGGTGGCTAGCCTGTCGGGCATGCGAGCTTGTGTGCTGGTTGCGGTACACCTTGGAAAGCTTCAATACTTAAGATTTTTACAGACCCTAAAACAAATTAAAAGTGTCTCAAAAATTGTGGACCGACCTAATATATCGTGTCTTCTTACATGTCCTTGTTTTCTGCTGTGATAAACCCTCTAACCCCACTCCCTCCTAAGTGCACCACGATGCCACATGTTACTGACCCCTACGAGTACGACCCTCCTGCTCTTTTCTCGACCGATATTCACCCTGCTTACTACTCCCTCAAATCAGAATTACGACAACCATCATTGTCGGCTGGACCGATGGTTGATCCTGCTCAGTAGCTCGGAGCCATCACGTAATTGGGGCACTGAACTGCCATCTAGACGACAAATAAAATCGATAACCGATATAGTCCCAAAATTAAGATAGATCACTTTTATTGATAACATTCACCGAAATTCTAAAATAGAAGAGCTGAGAAACTGTCCCAAAAACAGGTATTCTCCTAAATTCCGATGACAATACCTTCAAACAGCTCCGTCCGGTAGAAGAACGTCCAGTTAGGAAACTCTTACAAGACGTCATCAGACTTGCCAAGCAGCCCAATATAGTTTTGCTTTCTCCATTTAACATTGCTTTCTTCTACTTGTGTACATTCCCAGACCTACTCAAGTACTGTGCCAGTAGCCAGTGAACATATGCGATAGCATCTTTCAGTCAGCAAATCATGTTCCATGAAAACCACACCATTTTACACTTTCGCTTTCAAATTTCGAAATGTTACACACACATATCTCACCGAAGTGGGCGGAGTGTCGCTGAATAAGGAGAAAGCGCAGAAATATTGTGGAATATGAAGAGATGCTGAACAGATCAAACAAGATAATCAGCGGGTATATAAGAAAAAAGCGGTGAATTGAACAGTGGTCTCATCGACATGGATCTTCAGCATCGTATCAAGGCCTATCGCTTTGTCGCCTATTCGGCGGTCACTTTCTCGGTGGTCGCAGTCCTTTCGGTCTGCGTCACGCTGCCGATGGTCTACAACTATGTCCATCACATGAAGAAGACCATGCACACGGAAATCAACTTCTGCACGGAGTCCGCCAAGGATATCTGGAGTGAGGTGAAACACCTTAAAAGCATCCCTACCGTAAACAGAACTGCTCGTCAGGCCGGATACGGTGACTCCGGAGTTGGCGGAGGATCAGCCAGTGCTGGCGGCAACTGCGACTCTTGCTGCCTTCCTGGTGCTGCTGGGCCTGCAGGAACCCCTGGCCAGCCCGGTCGCCCAGGAAAACCTGGAGCACCTGGTCTGCCAGGAAATCCAGGACGCCCACCACAGCAGCCATGTGAGCCCATTACTCCCCCGCCATGCAAGCCATGCCCACAAGGCCCTGCCGGACCTCCCGGACCTCCTGGTCCCGATGGAGATGCCGGATCGGATGGAGCTCCTGGCGCACCTGGAAATGATGCTGCTCCCGGAGAAGCTGGACCCAAAGGACCACCAGGACCCGACGGAAACCCTGGCGCCCCCGGTGCTGATGGACAGCCAGGAGCGGACGCTGTCTCTGAGCCACTCGTGCCAGGAGAGCCAGGACCAGCCGGAGAACCTGGACCACAAGGACCACCTGGTCCTGATGGACAACCTGGCCAACCTGGAACAGATGGTACGTTTGACTTCACCATTCGCACCATTTTGTCCTCACATCCTCCAATGTTTCAACGTTTTTCTAATACATTCTTTTCTTTAGGTGAACCAGGTCCAAAGGGAGAGAATGGACCCGATGGACCACCTGGTGATGACGGCAACCCAGGTACGCCCGGAGAGCCCGGTCCAGCTGGAGATGCCGGAGAGCCTGGAATCTGTCCCAAATACTGCGCCATTGATGGTGGAGTTTTCTTCGAGGATGGAACTCGGCGCTGAGCCACTACCTAAATATGGTCGAGCATTCAATCGCTCACCATCAATAAACATAATTTCAAGAGAATTGTTTCATTGTTGCAGTAATTCCTGCTCAAAAAAGTGCGGCCACTTGCCAGTCTTGCTTGATCTACTTGGGAATCAGTTTTACGCTCTTTGGAAAATCCGAGGATTGGTTTTCTTGAATCCAATGATTACTATAAGTTGTGAAGGGTTTACAGGGGACATGGCGATGCTCAGTGGTACGCCAGTGATGAAAAAGCACAGAAATCCGCCAAGAAAATGCAAACCGAGACCCTTTCATTGACCGCTGATTTATGCTCACGGACGGACAACAGCTACGACGGCGGCCGTGTGGACGGGTTTACCGCAACCCGTTTAGTGGCACTCTACAAATCATGCTCAGTCTAGCTGCAGCAGTGATGCCGCCGATGGCAACACATGTCGTCCAAACCAGCGATAAGCCTCAGCCACGGATTCCTCAGATACATGTCGAGGAATGTAGATTTTATTCACAATAACGGCAACACCTCCGCGTCTATTGCGTCGGTCGCACCTAATAACCTCATATGACATACACCAATACCCGAGCAGGGGTTCAGTACTGATAGTAGCGGACAACCACGTTTCCGTGAGTGCAACTATGCTACATTTACCATCTCGCATTCGTTAAAAGGAGATCGCCAACTCAAAGGAAGGAGCGAATATCCATCAAAAGACAGCACGGAGAAGCCTCTACCGTCCGAGGAAAAACTACATGTTTGCCATTGTCGAAGATTGAATTGAAATAGGCGAGGTATTAATCACATCGTTTACAGAATTGTGGGGCAAGGTGCCACTCTGTTTTGTCAGAGCAGCGGCCTTATTATAGACATGCATCGTTTACCGCCGACTCTTTGTTGAAGCCTTCCTTCCAACACACTCCCTTCCCCTTTGAGGGAGGCCTGGTAAGGACCTTTCAGAAACGAAAAGGATTCAAGTTGAGGTACTCCCCTCAACCCTAGACTGTTAAAAGAGGAAACTGGGAGGTAAGCAAACCAGCCCTTTTGGCGTTTCGGCTGGGACCGTATGCTGAATGTTGGGGAGGGGATGGGGTCCCCAACGGTCGACGGTTTACTTCAACTCGGTTGGTACGATAGGAGAGTACTGACGCAAGTGGTGCAGCTGGTCCAGCAGCTCCGCCAGAAGGGCTGGTTTGCTCACCCCAGGACTAAGCCTTGGAGAGGGGACGGACCCGTCCTCTCTTTAAGGCTTAGTTCTGAGGTAAGCACCAAATTGTGGCGGTTCTAAGGACCGAGTTGAAGTGGTCCGTCCACCGTCGGGGACTCCATCCCCTCCCCAACATTCAGCATACGGTCCCAGCCGAAGCGCCAAAAGGGCTGGTTTGCTTACGTCGAAAATGGGAATTCTTTTCTCTAAAAGCCATAGTCATAGTGAGGAAATTTGCAAGTTCCTGGTTAGATGGCCAAAATCTCACTTGAATACGCCTGACCATATTCTTATCAGCTTCAGCTCCATCAAAAGGGTAGCACACATAATCTCTGGTTCTTAATTTAATTTCTATGAACGCTGAGGTGCCAGTAGGGTCAACCCTGCACTGCGCAAATTCCAAAGTTTTTACGACCCCCTTCCTTTTCGGAGGGTGCTCGTACGACCCCCCCCCCTCCGTATTAACTATTATGTCTTTCACATAATTTAATGCTCATCATTGATGTGTGGGCAGTCACCAACATGGAGAAGTGGTGGACCGTGGTCAATCCGCGCGCTCTGTCTCGCTCAGAGGAGGGAATCGAGGCAAATGAAGTTTTATTCATTAAATAGAAGGAATTTTCCAAATTTTTGCGTAAACCAATACATCATTTTAATCGTAAAGATTTCTACTTTCAGAAACCCACCAGGATTTTTTCGATCTCTCAATTTTCCTTATTTTATAATCTGAAAAACTAAACCTTGTAGCAATTACGTTGCAATACAAACCCCTCCATTCAGAGGTTATATTTTCTTCAGAAGCGCGGACACAAAATTTCAAAAATTCAAATAGTTTTCTTCCTAAAAAGTATTTGAAATGTTGTGGATGTTCAATATTTCAAAAAATCGTCCCGTTGTTCCGTTTTTTGTGCACACGCGACATTCAAACATTCATAACTTTCTTCATAGTCAACTTTTTGCAGATATCTAAGGCTAGTTCATTCTTTCAAAAAATAGTCCCGTTGTTCCATTTTTTTCCTTCCTTGACTTTTTTTCCTGGACCGCGACTTTGCAATCTTCAAAAGCCCATAACTTCCTTCAAAATTCATAAGATGAGAAGCGGCTATTAGAATCTACGCGAAGAGTACTTCAAAAAAGTGTGAAATTTCCCTGAAATTCTTTCTTCTGCCTTAATTTCCTAAGGGGTTTCTAGAACTCAATTCAGCAAGTTCGCTACACTTTGTTCCGCTTAGATTTGATTTGAAAGCATCAAAATTTCTTTGAAAGTTTGTCTGCTTACGGCCGCTGACAGAGAAGGCGTTTTTGTGGGAAAACGCCTGCTCGGGTATACGCCGTGCACCTGTCTGTGGACAGAAGTCGCACTCGCATTTGAAAGTCCTCCATTTTCCTGAAGAAGGTGTTAGTATCGTGATTGAGTTGCATTGTACTGTTATATGGTACTCTTGTTTCACTTCCCCATGAACTGCTCTACACTTTGTTCTCCTTGGGATTTCAGGAATGTTCGATCATCGAAGACAGACCATGTTTTTGCACTACGCTGTAACAAAGTTTTTGGCTATTGTAATCTTGATCTATGCTGTCGAGCGAAAGCGCCGTCCGTGTATTAAGGATAATAATGGCTGATAGTGAGACTTATAATGCTCTGCATGCTCTAATGCTCCCATGGAGCTCTTGTCTGTGTGACTCTCCGACAGCTGCACGGTGCAGAGCTCCTGGAGAACATTAGAGTGCACTCCCGGACACTGCACTTTTCAAGCCGTCTTGCAGCCCGTCTCTCTGGATACGACCCCCTCCCTTTTCGGTCGGCTGAATACGACCCCCTCGTTGTTCTTTGCGCAACGGGCGGAGACCGTTCTCACAAGTTCTTAAAGGTTTGAAAGTTGCAGACATTCATTCAAACAAACACAATTGTTTTGTTCTTTTCTTTCTGGTCGTGAGTGAGGGGTCTCAATCAGGTGACTTGAAGGTGAGATAAATAGAATCGCGATTTTCCCATGGGCGATTCCTCTTAATCATATTCAGCTATCCATAGTAATATAATAAATGATTTAGGGGCTTTGAGCTATACTTAGTCGAGCGTCAAAGACGGTATTCATTCTCATGAAAGCGAATGTAAAACAGTAACACAAGTGGAAATTCTACTAAACTCTTTCTCATCCAAAGATAAGGAACAGCTGAGGGCAGGGAGGGTCTGAGTGTGTTGCTTGGTGAGGGGGGAGCCGACGCCATGTTTTGTGGTGACTACTCGACAACGAGCCGCTCGGCGTGTCATTTCAAAATTTTGAATAAAAAGTTCGCAACTTGGATGTAGTGAAACTTGCTGCTGGATTCCTATCACTTGCAGTGGTACTGAAGCAAAGCTTCATAAAACACCGTAGACGCAGTCCCATCGGCGCGGGTACGGGGAGCAGATTTTGTTGAAGTTGAAATTTTGCGTTTTTTAATGATGTCCTGTTATGCTCAGCAAGCTAACAAACGACTTATTCAATAGGAGTTAAGAAATTTCGGTAATTTCCAATGAAACTTCGGTATACCTCTGCAATCGTGAGTTTACCACTTTGGTTCCGCTCGCTATCGCGAGGCAACGTACGCTCTAGTAGAACGGTGCATAGCCGTTCTTTTGTATAATGTGGCTATTCGATGAATTTGATTGAGCTATACAGTCGATATCCGAAAGTTGGGGTAGGTGTGTCACCGGAAGTGACGTGCACTTGATAGAAGTGCGTGGATAAGCTGTTGCCAGCATGCTTTGCTGATAGCCAGCGATGTATGTTGGAAGCAGCTTATCCACATAGCTTTCTATCAAGTGCACGTCACTTCCGGTGACACGCCTACCTCCAACTCTCGGATATCAAGTATGCTAAAGAAAAGTCGTAATTGCTGGTGATATGGCACTCATTTCCTGCAGCTCATCAATACCCATAAACATCCATCATTTTTTAGAGCCAACATGTGGTCTAGCGGCCGAATAAGTCTTGGATAAGTAACAATTGCTCGAGCTGCATGAGTTGTTTACACTACCAGACAGTATAAACTATTATCATGCTTCGGATGTTGCAAAAAGTTAAGCGTTTGCAACTGCCTTATAATGTGGTCATGAAATAGAAACACAAATACTCATTATCAACAAACACCGACCATCCTTAAAAGTTTGGAGAGACTTGGCGGTCTAACGAATCTCGATGGTGACCACGAACTCTAGGTAACAACTTCAGTGACTCCTTCGTACTCGAGCTTTCTTATCAGCCCTTCTAAGCCGTTTTCACTCTTTGTCACCCATAAAACATGACCCTTCAAAAGATCCGTCGCCCTTCCCTTCTAAGGTTCCTTATCAGCACCTATCACTTGATGTCAGTTTCTGTCACCCGCCAAATATGTTCCCGTCCCACCGTTAATACATTATATTGGAGGCAACGCCTCACAGTCGCTAGGACACATGCAATGTATTTTTTCGTGACATTTACATTCCGAACCTCTTTATCAGCGCTTATCAGTTGTAATCACTTTCGGCATCTCACCAAATAAGTTTCCGTCCCACCTCCTATATCATATCTTGAAATCAACTCCTGACGACTACTGGTGCCCGCGCTATGAAGTTCGCGACATTGCATTCTAACGCCTTATCAACCTTATCCTATTGTCGCGTACCTCACCAAATATTGGGTTGTCCAGAAAATCGTGCGACACTTTGCCCAAGATTTTTGATTGCACCTACTTTTGTTGAATAAAATATTTAATCGGCGAGATTATCACCATTATCATATAGGAACGGACACGTTCCTTCTCAGGCCAGGCTTCTCAACTCTTGCCACTCAGGTCGCAGGCATTTGCTTTAAGAAAGAAACGATCGATCATTTTCGATTGGCTCGGTCACCAAGGTCTCTTTATTGTTTGCACCCTTAAAGCGAGAGATTACGATAAAGTGCGTACGCAACGTGGAAGTACATGCACCATTGGAAGCAGTAGTCAGCGGCCCAAGGAAACGCGAAATGTTGCGCTTTTGTGGTCAAATGGCAGCGTACAAGGCTTGCCATTCCTTTCTGAGCCCCGCCACGGTCTGTGCTCCGCCCCCAGCAGCAGCGCCCTTCGATTGCCAATGTGACGAGATATTCCACTTCCAGAGTGTATCCTATAACTTTTCATGGGATGCGTGATCAATCAAAGCATGATGCTTGCTGAAATGATAGAGGCTATCAGCATAACATGTGCAAACGACCTCCTAATTGGTTGCTAGCTCGTCCATTATCGGAGGTCAACGGGCAAAGAAAGCCTTTTTTCGCCACTGGGGCATTATTCAGCATCTCCACTTCCACTATGAACCCAGTCCAAACTTATCGTAATCCCTCGCTTTAAGGGCACTAATTACCTATAATTAGAAGCGGCTAAGCCCGACGAGTAAGCCAAGCACTGCGAAATTTCCCATTCAAAATCCATGATCTTTTGATACGTAATCCTTTGTCACATGTAGATATGCGTGAGGGTAGGGTAACACAATGTTGTGCATTTCTGGGTGAACTTTACGCATGGCTTCGGCCAAATTTCAGAGCTAGTTAGAGCCGACAATGGTCATCACCGCGGTGCAGGTATCCAGCAGCTCTCTGTGAAGAATCAAAATGCAACCTCATCAAAACACTGAAAAAATCCTTCTCTTCAAAGGTTCTGCAGGCAGCTTCACTCTCAGTCGAA
Source organism: Ostertagia ostertagi (assembly GCA_036418205.1). Classification (NCBI taxonomy): domain Eukaryota; kingdom Metazoa; phylum Nematoda; class Chromadorea; order Rhabditida; family Trichostrongylidae; genus Ostertagia; species Ostertagia ostertagi. Next base: position 9,870 of record MU883241.1, read on the forward strand.
TCCAATAGAGCTTATGTGCACAGTTTCCTCAAAGCTTGAGCTATCTTCCCTAATCTTCATTTTTGTCAAGAGATTCCTTTGTGCGAAGAAAGAAGAGAAATCTTTACCATGGTCACACACTTCGCCTCCCCAGACTGGCGCAACCCATGTGGTACCCATTGCGAACATGCTGCCCTGTAACCAAGAACGTAGGGATCCTCGATAACTGTCAGTTAGTGCACCTCAGCGTTGTTGCTAACTCACGACTGGTAGCAATCGGCTGCGCCTCTGGGAAGTTGAGCAAATGCTCACCATTCACCACCTACAGCCGACCAGAGCAGTGCTTTACTTTGAGTCAAATATCTCCGGATGCGAAGCCTTAGGGACAACGGGACACCATGGCCTGCTGAACGAGTCATCTCCTGAATACAGCACAGATGCTAGCTGCAACGCATGCAAGCAGAGTGGCTTCATAGGAGCTCGAGAAATAAAGTATGTCAAAAGATGGCTCAGTTCAGAGAGAAGTTTGGAGCTGTAAAACGTTGCTTGAAGCCTTCATGTACGCTTCTGCTGGAACCTTCGAAGACACACTACAGTAAACAAATGCCAAAACAACTGAAAAGGGTTTTGATTTTTCCCTAAGTTATTTGTTCAAAGTGTCGCATTATTTTCTGGACAACCCAATATGTTCCCGTCCCACCCCCTATATCATATCTTGAAATCAACTCCTGACGACTACTGGTGCCCGCGCTATGAATTTCGTGACAGACAGACGGACGTACACACAAACACACACAGACAGACATACTTAGCGAATTATATATAGAAGGGACGATACAGTATTTCCATCAAAATTTCAAACCAGCTGCTGAAAACGCGGTTTCGCTCTTTTCCGTTGTTCTGTTGATTACTGTTTACTTTCCTTCATGAAAAACTAGACGAACCGACTCAATTTGTCGAGAATTGCTGTCCTAAATTTCATACGATTTTACTTTTTGGCTCAAAATTACCTAAGGTGACTCTTTAACGAGCGTCAGTAGCAGTAATAATAACCAGAGGAGAACGACTTCGAAAGTATTTAGCAAGCCTTTGAGTTTTTTCTATGATGGATTGAAATGGGATTGAGCTAATGCGCTCTCACGCATTCAGGTTTGCTATTGTGGAGCCTCCTCATTTATGCAAACACCAGATTGGTCCCCCGGCAACCACCGGGACCTCCTTACCTGCGTAAGCTTTACTCCTTCCAATGTGCTCCCATCCACTGGTGACATGGACACCTCGTGGAGGTGGCACGCAGAGTCAACCCTGCGTTGCGCAGTTCGCAACGGCACGTTGAGAGATCCTCAACGCACGCTGTATGGGCGGAGACACAGACGGCTCGAGCATGTTTCGCGAATGGTCGAGACGAGACAGACGGGTCGGAAGGGCAAAACTGAGCGAGTGTGAAGTGCGCGCGAGGAGAACGTGTCTATCGGGCGAAATGCGCAAGTGGCGTTGAAAACTGACGCAACGCAGCGGGTGGACCCTGATGGCACGCATGCACAAAAAGTGTCTTATATAGTAGCATTACCGTAATCGTGACATGACCTTAGAAATAATATTAATTGGACCTCAGGTCTTTTGGCGGTTAGCTCCCCTCGCCCTTCTCCATCTTATCCTATTCCCTCTACTGCTCTCTCCAGCTGCTATTGCAGCATCATGTGGAATGAATGAGACCATGCTCAGTAGGTGTTTATATAGCCGTTGGGGTGTTATCACATTTGATAGCACTGCAAAACATTGATTGCTAAAGTCATAGTTACTCGATTTTGTTAACGGTCTGTTTACTTCACGAGTTTCCCTACCACTTCATTTTGCGGACGGACACACATACATACATACATACACACATACAGACATACAAACCGACACACAAAGTTAGCGCTTTATAAAATAGAAGGATATCCTTTCAGAAGCTGTTTGAAGATCAAGCCGACCACATGGAAAGCGTTTAGGAGACAAAGTCAGGGACCGATCATACTCAATTCGTCACGAGTAGTCAATCGCTATCTTCATCGGAATTTATCCAGAAGGAGCTCTTCAGGCTTCCTCCTGTCGGAATTCCTACTCACATGCTATACTTCTGCTATACTTTCTCTCTAGGCCCTCACAAAATTTCTGTATTCGCATTTTCGTTTTTAGATTCACTGCTTCGAAAGTGGTATGGCTGGAATTTTGGAGATGACAGTTTCAGAGCTGCATTGTCAGAAAATCCATGGGGATCAAATCAACGGTGTCCTACTCAAGTCGGTTTGCGACATAAATGAATTTCACATGGCGGATGTCTTCAACCGGTGAATAGCTGTGAACAGTTTTCAAAAACAAAGGCAATCATGTCATGTCTAGAAATACTCCTTTTTTGAACTCTGTATAATTGCTTTTATCGTCAAAAAGGCAGTTCTGGGTAAGGCTCCCAACCTAGGACTACGTGACACTTGATTCGCCACCGTAGTGCCGCTAAGCTTGACGACCAAATTACTTTTGCTTCCGAATGATGCCCATACAGGTATCGCTATTGCAAATGCAGAACTGGGCTGATCTTTTAAACTTCAGCAACACACTTCGAACACCGTTTTCACGTTCCCTCTAAAGAGAGCAATTTTTAATATGTTAGATTTGTGCAATACCATCAGTAGCCCGCTTAAACGAAACACATGAACACGATGCGAAAGAAAGGTTTTATTCCTAGTAGACTTCCTGAGATGTAGAATGAGATACACCGCTGGGTATCTAACGGCGAGTTCCGTCCTCGAAGAAAACTCCACCGTCGATAGCGCAGTATTTGGGGCAGATTCCTGGCTCTCCTGGTCCACCGGGCTGTCCAGATTGTCCTGGAGCACCTGGGTTTCCATCTGATCCGGGCTGTCCGTTGGGTCCGTTGGGTCCTTTGGGTCCGGGCTGTCCTGAATCAAACAAAACTTCTAAACTGTACAGAACAGAATCGGCCACTATCATTTAAACCTGAAATTGCCTGAAACTCACCAGCTGATCCGGGTTGTCCTGGCTGTCCGTTGGGTCCGGGTGGTCCTTGAGGTCCAGCGCTTCCAGCTGGTCCAGGTTCTCCGGGAACGAGAGGAGTTGAGGCTGCAGGGGCTCCAGCCTGTCCAGGGGCCACCTGGTGCTCCGGGGTTTCCGTTGGGTCCTGAAGGTCCCTTTGGTCCGGGAGGACCAGACTGTGCACCGTTTCCTGGAGCTCCAGGTTGTCCATCACGTCCAGCATCTCCAGGTGGTCCTGGAGGTCCGGCTGGTCCAGCGGGTCCTTGTGGGCATGGCTTGCATGGAGGAGGAGTGACTGGGTCACATGGCTGCTGTGGTGGGCGTCCTGGATTTCCTGGCAGACCAGGTGCTCCAGGCTTTCCTGGGCGACCGGGCTGGCCAGGGGTTCCAGCTGGTCCAGCGGCTCCTGGAAGGCAACAAGAGTCGCAGCGACCACCAGCGCTAGCAGATCCTCCGCTTACTCCGGCATCACCGTATCCAGCCTGACGGGCGGTTCTGTTTCCGGCTGGGATGTTCTTGAGGTGGTTGACTTCGCTCCAGATGTCCTTGGCGGATTCCTTGCAGAAGCTGATCTCATTGTGCATGGTCCTCTTGACGTGATGGACATAGTTGTAGACCATCGGCAGCGTGACGCAGACCGAAAGGACTGCGACCACCGAGAAGGTGACCGCCGAATAGGCGACGAAGCGGTAAGCCTTGATGCGGTGCTCGAGGTCCATGCTGAACGAGAGCAGTGCCGGTTGAGGTTTTTTTTCAGTTTTATAGCCATGCTTCAATCATTACAAATGTCTCCTATCTCTTGCCCAGCAGCGGTATAACACGTTTTCGAGAAATTCGTCACCCACGCCCATTTGGGCGTTAAGTCACTTCCTTGTTGAATTGTTCTTCACAGCGCGAAAATATTACAGCAGGGTCACTGCCATAGTGCAGCGCGGTCGCCAGTGTTCGAGAGGCTTCACAGAAATTTAGCACACTTTTTCGGAGATGCTATGATACCATCTTGAAGGAGCAGACTTTCCCGGAAGTTATATCCGCATGAATCATTCAGCCCTTTTTGTTTGCTACTGGACATGCATGGTGACTCTTCCCAGACTTCCAATACAAGCATTCCTAAATAAATAGCGCTTCAGTTATATATAGTTATATAAAATATACCAAGCCTTAGTTGGGGATTACCGGCTACATACTCAGTGAAATCACTCCAAAGTTAATTTTTTTCATTGCTAATTTTGATGGTTTGAATTTTTGTGATATTACGAGAACTGGTGGTGGGTCCGCTCCTCCAAGTGGTGCCACTGGGAACTGCTCACTTTTGTGGCTGAGCTGATCGCGGACATTCGAATGCAGGCGACAGGCCCCCGTGACAGGCCGGCCTACGAATATCCACGTCACATCTTCATGGTTAATGACGTCATGTGATTTCCGATATAATGCTACGGCGTCCGCGGGAGCCGACGCGCACTCGCAAAGCCCGGCGAGTGTGAAAAGTATGCGAGGGTTAACCACATTCGCCACGATGCACGATCAGAGAAGCGGTTCGGTGTGGCTCCCATCGCTGATAAGATGCGCGAAGCTCGCCTGAGGTGGTACGGTCACGTCCTTCGCGCTAATGATGAGAGTGTCCGTAAGATCGGTCTAGACTTTAACGTGCCAGGAAAGCGGCCAAGAGGACGCCCGAAGCAACGATGGCTTGATACGTTGCATGAGGATTTGAAATTAGTTGGCCTTCACCCCGATCAGGCACATAATCGGGAAAAGTGGCGTCGTAATACCAGGAAAGCGGACCCCGCCACAGGGTGGGACAAACGCTAAAGAATAAGAAGAAGAAGAAGAAGAAGAAGAAGAAGAAGAAGAAGATTTTGCGTGAACTCCTTCAATACTGAGCAATTGAGGCTTCCAACAATGTACAGAATTACGTACGTATGTATGTGTTTTGTACACTTTAAAACAGGCCTTGTATTGGCTGATAACCGAAGGTATGGGATTTCTGCATAAATCGCACAATAAATCTTCTTAAAGCTCAATCAGCAGTGAACTTACATCACAGACAACGCACCACACGGTCACTACCGAAAGCCTTCGCCTGCCTTCATTTTCCTGACTAAATGGATTGTACAAACATGCTAGAGCCACATAAAGTGGCCTTGTGCGCTCGTTGGCAGTGCCCATTTATAAGGAATCTATGTAGAATTCTACCAGAATTTAAAAATTGCATATCGCTTGATAGGACGGTATTGCAAAAGCACTCTTTCTTCGGGAGGATTCATAATTTCAGCTGACGGCATTTCGCTACAATTTCCTCTTCCGCTCTTACCAGTTTCTGGTAAAGCTGTCAGGAGGACAGTATGGCCAAAACTCAATTGGAAAGCGATTTTTTGAGGTTCTCTTCCCTGGGTCACTGATTCTTTTTTAAGTGCACCAGCTACTTACTAAGTGGTTTGTAATCCACAGAAGATAATATTAACCATTCAGTCCAACACATGGGCTAAAAATTATAGATTAATCGAATTTACTAAAAACAGGCAAAAAATCATGTAATTAGTTTATTCAATTGCGCTAACGTCAGGCAAGTCTGCACATTACCGAAAACCCCTCCCAAGTGGTTGATACATTATGTAGACCCAAATATGAGATCAATTAATGAACTCACTTCCTAGTGAGGATCATCATCCATTTTTTTCGAATGGGAACAGATTTTGGCTCATATTCGAATCTCTTGTTTTCGACAGCGGTTTTTGCAGTTCCCCCTTTGGTGATTCTGTGATGACTGATTTAGGGGACTGGATTGGCTACATCATTCATTAAAAACAACATACTGTCATACCCCCTCTTGCATTCGAGAGCACGATATTTTTATTTCGTTTCTGTCCTCACAACCAAAGTCAGCCGTGTGATAGCCACGCCTACGAATATTCAACACATTCTCGAACCTACCTACATATACAATATGTTTTACGGTGAAACTCCAGTTCGGGGGGGGGCACTCCATTGCTATCTTATCCGTAGTACTAGAGAGCAGTTCTTTGGGCTATCGAACACTACGGATAAGATAATAAGTGAACGACTCATTTCGAGCGTACTTTTGATAAGGACCGGTGGATGTCCTACATTCCACACTACCTGCCCACATCCCATCCACTTTTCTGCACAGGTGATCCACCCTGGAGCTCCTGCACCCTTAGCCCTTTGCGGAGGTGTCCTTTCTCCTGGTCCAGGACCGTTCCCTTGGGTCATGGCAGGCGGAAATGTGAAAACGTTTCAGGGTTTCTCACCCATTACACCAATATTTATCAGAAGTCTACTTTAAATGAGTCGATTACGTGTCGTGAGCCCTCTAATAGGC